>CAUYRT010060843.1:0-20370 GCA_963574885.1 Lepilemur ruficaudatus
GCTCTCTGAATATTTCCTTCATTTCCAGGATTTCTGTTTGATTCTTCTTTATCAATTCAATTTCTTTGGAGAATTTTTCATTCATTTCCTGAATCGTTCTTGTAGTTTCTCTATGTTGGGAGTCAATTTTCTCTTCTATGCCACTGAGTTTTCTAACCATCCATATTCGGAACTCTTTCTCTGTCAGATTAATCGTATCAAGTAGGTTGCTATCAGTTGGTGATGATAGAGAATTTATTTTTGGAGACAATTTTTCTGTCTGATTCTTCATGTTTCCTGTGATCTTTCACTGGTTCTTTCTCATCTGGGTTCTTTGTCCAGGGTCAGAGTTGCTGGGGCTGGATTATGAACCACTATCTGAAAGGCTGCTTCTATATTCTTTCAGCCTCTAGCAGGGAAGAGGACTGGAAGGGAAGGTGACAATCTGTCGACCAGGTTACAGGATGAATGGCCTCCTTTTCAGCTCTGCCTAGAGGTGCAGTCAGTTCCTTCTGCAAGAAGCACCAGGCCCCAGTCATAGGGGAGGGTAGATGGTGCTGACTCCCCAGGTCCCACGTGAAGAGGCAATCTCCCTTGCAACTCCTCTCTGACAGGCTGGTTCTACTTTCCTGGCTCAGAAGGAAAACAGCTGGGTGGGGAGGGCAAGGACCCAAAACCAGCCTGGCACGTCAGCTGTGGCTGGCTGTCACAACATTTCCCTAACCTTTCCTTCTAACGACGAACAGAAGCTGAATGGCACAATAAAATTTTAAAGAGTTTATTTGAGTAAGAAGCAATTCATAAATGGAAGAACACCAGACTAAAAGAGGTTTAGTGTTCTGGTGGTGAAAACATCAGGGGCAAATATTTATTGGGAAAATGAGGAAGCAAAACGACAAAATTATTTGGTTGTAGTTACAAAATTGCCTTTTTGGTTCTCCTTTTTGGAAAGTTTCTAGTTACATAATCATGTTAGTTGGCTACCTATGACTGGCTGAGGTTAAGTTTAGTTTCCCTGACATTTACCAAAAATGACTCAAGTTAAGTTTCACCTATGTTTGCAGTTTAAGCAAGTCTAAGGCTATTTTTAAGGCACAGTTGGCTTTGTTTGCTGAGGAATTTGTTCAGCCTGAACTCCATTTTAATTTTACTTTAACACTGGTAAAGCAAGGCAAATTCAGGGAAACTAAAAAACAGAGACCAACTTGCCCCATATTAAAACCCATCAGAAAACTACAGTAAATAAGAGTTTGGTATTGACAAAATAATGGAGAAAAACATGTCTAAAAATGGGATCAAATACATATGGAATTTAATATAGAATAAAAGGGAAATTACAAATTAACAAGAAAAAAAAGAATGATTCAATTAATGAGGTTAGAGCAGCCAGCTGGTGACTTGAAAGAAACTTATCTGAAACCTATCTTGTATCTTAGATTAAATTTAATTAAAATTGGGTCTCGTACTTTAACATAAAGGTGCCTATAAATGTACTAGAAGAAAACATCACATACAAAAGTAGAATTACAAAGGCTTTTCTAAACAGGTATAAAACTTAGAGGCTATAAAAGAAAAGTCTGGGAGACATCCGCAAGATGGCCAAGGTGTTTAATGCTCATCCCCCCACCATAAGAACCAAAGAACCAAAACAACACATAAACAGCTACATTTCTGCCAGAGTGACTAAAAGTCAAAATGGTCAAAAACAACTGTATCTACAGTAAGTTATTAAGGAATATATGATATAAAAAGATGTAAACTGTGACAATAGAAGCATAAATTGTGAGGGTAGAGTAAAAGTCTAGAGCAATCGTATGCAACCAAAGTTAAGTTGTTATCAACTTAAAACAGTCAGTTATAACTGTAAGATGTTTTATGTAAGCCCTATAATAACCACAAAGCAAAAAGCTACAGTAGATACACAGATGAGAAAGAGAAGGGAATCAAAGCTTGGCACTACAGAAAATCACCAAATCACAAAGGTGGACAGCAAGAGAGGAAGAGAGGGATGAAGACGCTACAAAACAACCAGAACACAATTAACAAAATGACAAGAGTACATCCTTACATATCAAATAAGATGGCCAGCACCTGGCAGGAGTGTCCCAGTCAGTCTGGCATCCAGGACTGGCCCAGTTCTTGCCTCAGCAACCTTCATCCCTGTCAGGCACCACCTTGATTTAGGATCCTTTATTACTAGCCTCTCCCAAGGGGGGTCCTGCCAGCCAGCCTAGTCCAGCCACAGCAGGAAGAGGACATGGGGTAGTCATTTGGACAGAGCTGGACCATGTGTGAGGGCAGCTGGGGTCTTAGCCCACAAGCACCAAAACCCAAGGTGACAAGGAGCTGAGGCCTCATAACCTTGACTATAAATGGATTAAAATCTCCAATTAAAAGACACAGAGTGGCTGAATGGATTAAAAAACAAGATCTAACAATGTGCTGCCTGCAAGTGACCCATTTTAGTTTTAAAGACACATGGGCCAAAAGTGAGGGGTGGAACAAGATATTCCATGCTAATAGCAACCAAAGAAGAGCAGGATGGCTATATTTATTTCTGATAAAAAAGACTTCAAATCAAAAACTTTCACAAGAGATGAAGAAGGTTGTTATTTAATGATAAAGGGATCGATTCAGCAAAAGGACATTACAATTGTAAATATATATGCATCTAATATCAGAGCATCTAAATATATAAAACAAATATTAATGGACACAAAGGGAGAAATAGATAGCAATACAATAATAATAGGGACTTCCATTCAACTAGACAGAAAATTAATAAGGAAATATTGAACTTGAACTGCACTTTAGACCAAATGGACATAACAGACATATATGAAAATTTCCATCAAACAGCAACAGAATATACATTCTTCTCTACTGCACATGGAACATTCTCCAGAACAGACCATATATTAGGCCACAAAACAAGTCTTAACAAGTTCAAGAGGATTGTAATCATACCTAGTACTGTTTCCAACCAAAATGATATAAAACTAGAAATAAATAACAGGAGGAATCTTGGAAAATTCAAAAATATGTGAGGACTAAACAACATTCTTCTGAACAACCAATGGGTCAAACGAGAAATAAAAAAGAAAATTTCAGGCCGGGCGCAGTGGCTCACGCCTGTAATCCTAGCACTCTGGGAGGCTGAGGCGGGTGGATCGCTCAAGGTCAGGAGTTCGAAACCAGCCTGAGCAAGAGCGAGACCCCCATCTCTACTTAAGATAGAAAGAAATTAATTGGCCAACTAAATATACATAGAAAAAAATTAGCCAGGCATGGTGGCACATGCCTGTAGTCCCAGCTACTCGGGAGGCTGAGGCAGAAGGATCGCTTGAGCCCAGGAGTTTGAGGTTGCTGTGAGCTAGGCTGATGCCACAGCACTCTAGCCCAGCAGCAGAGTGAGACTCTGTCTCAAAAAAAAAAAAAAAAAAAAAGAAAAGAAAATTTCAAAATATCTTGAGAGCACAATGGAAATACTTTCCTTTCTAAGAGGGAAGTTTATAGTAATAAATGCCTACATTGAAAAAGAGAAAAAATTCTAAATAAATAGCCTAACATAATCCATTAAGGAACTGATAAAAAAAAAAAAAACTAAACCCAAAGTTCGCAGAAAGAAGGAAATAGTAAAGATAAGAACAGAAATAAATCAAATACACAATAGAAAAACCATAGAAAAATCAATAAAACCAAGAGTTGGGTCTTTGAAAAAAAATTGATAAATACCTAGCTAGACTAAGAAATAAAGACGGAAGGCACAAATAAATAAAATCAGAAATGAAAATGGAAGACATTATCACAGATACTTCAGAAAAAAAAGGATCATGAGGGACTATTACGAACAACTATATGCCAACAAATTGGATAACCTAGAGGAAATGGATAAATGCCTAGAAAAATATAACTTACCAAGGTTGAATCAAGAAGAAATAGAAAACTTGAATAGATCAATAAGAAAGAGATCAAAATAATAATTAACAACCTTCCAACAAAGAAAAGCCCAGGACCCAATGGCTCCATGACTAAATTCTAACAAACATTTAAGGAGAATTATTACCAATACTTCCTAAACTCTTTAGAAAAAATAGAGCTAGAAAGAATACTTCCAAATGTATTTTATGAGGCTGTATCACCTTGATACCTAAGCCACACAAATACATCACAAGAAAAGAAAACTACAGACTAATACCTCTGATGAACATTTATGCAAAAATCCTCAATAAAATATTAGCAAACTGAATTAAACAACACATCAAAAAGATTATATATCATGACCAAGTGAGATTTACCCCTGCATGCAAGGCTAGTTTAAATATCCAAATCAATCAATATGATACATTACATTCACAGAATGAAAGGTTAAAAACCACATGATTGTCTCAATTGGCACAGTGAAAGCATTTGATAAACTCCTACAGTCTTTCTTGACAAACTCTTAGCAGTTTAGTTATGAAAGGCAAGTTCCTCAATGTAATAAAGGTCGTGTATGAAAAACCCACAGCTAACATCATAATCAACAAGGAACAACTGAAAGCTTTTTTTTACTAGGATCCAGCACAACACAGGGATGCCCCTTTTCACCAATTTTATTCAACATAACAGTAAAAGTACTAGCAAGAGCAAACATACATACAAGAAAAAGAAAGAAAAATTATCCAAATTGGAAAGGAAAAAGTAAAATTATCTCTGTTTGCAGATGCCACGATTCTATATGTAGAAAACACCAAAGATTCCACAAAAAATGTTAGAACTGAAATATGAATTCAGTAAAGTTGTCAGATACAAAATCAACATACAAAAAAATCAGTAGCATTTTTATACACAAATAATGACCTAGCTGAAAAAGAAATCAAGAAAACAATCCCAATTATGGTAGCATAAAGATACTATCATAAATAATACTGAAATATTTGCTAACAAAAATAATGTTAAAATAATACTAAGAATAAATTTAATCAAGGAGGTAAAAGATTTGCACACTGAGAACTTTAAAATAATTATGAAAAAATTAATAAGACACAAATAAATGCAAAAATATCCCATATTCATGGATCAGAAGAATCAATATTTTTAAAAATGTCTATACTACCCAAAGCAATATGTAGGTACACAATATAATTCCTATCAAAATCCCAATAGCATTTTTCACAAGAACAGAAAAAACAATTCTAAAATTTGTACGAAACTACAAAAAAAAAAAAAAAAAAAAAGCCCTAAGTAGCCAAACCAATAATGAGAAGAAAAACAAAGTTGGGGCATTCTACTTCCTCATCTAAAATAATATTACAAAGCTATAGTAATCAAAACAGCATGGTATTGGCATTTAAGGAAAAAAAAGCAGAAACACAGACCAATGGGACAGAATAGACAGCCCAGAAATAAATCCAAATGCATACAAGAATCTAATTTTCAACAAGGGCTCCAAGAGGACACAATAAGGGAAAAGATCTTCTCTTCAATAAATGGTACTGGGGAAATTGAATTTCCACATGCAAAAAGATGAAATTGAACCCTTATCTTGCATCAAACACAAAATCAACTCAAAATGGATAAAATACCTAAATATAAGACCTGAAATCATAAAGTTCCTAAAAAAGAGGATAGGAAAAATTTCTTTGGCTTGGTCTTCGCAATGATTTTCTGGATATCACATCAAAAGCTCAGGCTACAAAAACAAAAATTAAAAAATGGGACTACATTAAACTGAAAAGCTTTTGCATAGCAAAGGAAACATCAACAAGATGAAAAGGCAACCTACAGACTGGGAAAAAATATTTGCAAACCACATGTCTGATAAGAGATTGATATTCAAACTTTATAAAGAACTCTCTTAAAACTCAATAGCAGAAATAGCTCAATTTAAAAATGGACAAGGGATGTGAACAGGCATTTCTGCAAAGAAGACATAAAAATAGCCAACAGGTATATGAAAAGGTGCTCAACATCACTAACCAGCAGGGAAATACAAAGTAAAAGCATTATGAGATATCACCTTACACCTGTTAAGATGGCTATCATCAAAATGACAAGAGATAACAAATGTTGCCAAGGGTGTAGAAAAAATGGGAATCTTAGTACACTGTTGGTGGAAATGCAGATTGGTGCAGTCATTATGGAAAACAGTATGGAGGTCCTTAAAGAAATTCAAATTAGAACTACCATATGATCCAGCAATCCCTCTTTTGGGTATATACCCAAAGAAGATGAAATCAGCACCTTGTAGAGATATCTGCATTCCAATGTTCAGTGCAGCATTATTGAAAATAGCCAAGATACGGAAACAACCTAGGCATCTGTTGATGGACAAATGGATAATGAACCCGGAGGACTTTATGCTAAATGAAATAAGCCAGACACATAAGAAACATATTGCATGCATGATCTCAATTATATGTGGAATCTACTTTTTTAAAAAACAGTCAAGGAAGAGGCAATTCAAAGATGGAGTACAAGAAATACCTCCAGCCAGAGAGTCTCTGCAAGGAGAGAATTTAGATGAAAGTGAAAAAAACAAACAGGCAGACAAACATAGATATGATGAGAGTCTGAAGGAAGGGTGCCTGAAACCATACGAGACTCCACAGGAAGAGGTCGCAGAGCAGAAATGGAAGGAGAAAGGCATTGGCAGGGAATAATCCCTGAGAAGTTTGGAGACCAATGACAAGGGTAGGTGGCTCTGTTAAAATTTTCCTTCCTTGCATCTGCCTGCTGGTCAGCTCCCAAGCTACTGAAGAGACCTGCAGAACCAGCCCAGAGACTGCTGCCACCAGTGAGCAGAGAGCCTCTTGCAGACAGGACACTGGGCTTCCAGCTCCCTCAAAACACCTCCCATCCCACAGACCTGAGCCAAGCAGCAGGCACCATGTTCCTTTCCCTCCCCTATCCACAGCTGCCAAGAGAGACAATTCAGCCACCACCCAGAGGCATACATAGGAAATGAGACCTTTCCTTTTGGGGCCCTGCACTGGACTGAGGGGTGCTCAGGCTATGAGCTCCCTACCTGCTGGCCCTCCCTGGTGCTGTTTGCCTGGTAACTCCAGCAAAGTGGAGCAAACCCCGAGGCAGACATTGATCCAGCTTGGGCACCCCGTGGGTGACTTGGGACCAGCATCCTTCTCCCTGGCATGGTCAGGGATTGATCTCCAGGGCCTGGGAGACAGGCCTGCAGGCCAGATCCTATATTCCAGTTCTCAATCACATTGCCCAGGAACACAAGGGATATTTGTGAACTAGTCTACTGAGGTGTGTGTGCCTTCAGTGGCAGATCAGAGTGGGTCCTAGCTGCAGCGTGCTCAAGGAGCATCCCTCCTCCCATGAGAGGGCCGAGCTCCCAGCTCAGGCTGTGAACCTGGGTAGGGAGGCTCCTGGGCCACATCACAGTCAAGAGGAGCTCAGCTGGCTTGAGGTCCTGCTACCAGCAGAGGACCAGGAGAAACCACAGACTAGTGGAGGGTGAAAGGGAGTGAGGCCTTCTCCAGACTGCCAGACTGTGGGTCTCAGACACCCCCACCCCCAAACACAGACTTTCTGGTTGAGTGGAACCACTTCAGCCCCTCCCTGGCAGTTTTGCCCAGAGGCAGGGAACACACCTTTGACTCCTGCTAAAAGCACCTGTGGAGCTTGAAGGCAGGCTCAGACAACCCAGCCCTGCCCAACTTCACTCCCCCACTTGCTCCCACTGAGGTGGAGAATAAAGACACACTTGAAGTCCCAGGGCCCCACCCACCACCAGAGGCACTAGAATGACTCTCCAGAGGAACAAGAGCTGGTTACAGGACCCAAAAACAACATTGCAGCTTGCTCCTTCCAGCAAGTGCCACCTACTGACAGGGAGGTCAATTTGCATGCCCTTTTACTACCTTTATTGACTCATCTTACAGGATGTGGTCAATTCTCATCCACAAGCACCACCTACTGGCTCAGAGACTAAACTGGGCGTGTCATTATCTAAACAAAAGTCCAAAGATAAAAAGCAACAGTTGCTCCAGATGTGAAGCAATCAGCTAAAGAACCCTGAAAGTATGAAGAATCAAACAGAAAGGACACCCCAAAAGTGAACATCAGCTCTCCAACAATGGATACCAACCAAAACCAGAAGACTGAAATGACAGAAGAATTTCGAGCATGGATTGTAAGAAAACTCAATGATATGCAACAGAAAATGGATGCCCAACACAAAGAAACCACACACACACACACACACACACAAATTCCATGAAATGAATGAAAAATTCACTAAAGAAATTGAAATATTAAAGAAAAATCAAACAGAACTTCTAGAAATGAAGAATTTGTTCAAGGAATCACAAAACACAGTGGAAAGCCTCAAGAATAGGGTAGATCAAGCAGAAGAAAGAATATCAGGGATTGAAGATAACACTTTTCAATTAAACAAGTCAGTAACAGATACAGAGCAGAGAAATAAGAGAAAACAGCAAAACCTACAAGAAATGTGGGATTATGTGAAGAGGCCTAACATAAGAATCATAGACATCCCTGAGGGTGAAGAAGAAAACACATAAGGGTTAGAGAAACTATTTGGAGATATAATGGAGGAAAATTTCCCTGGCCTTGCTAGAAACCTAGATATGCAGGTACAAGAAGCTCAAAGGACTTCTGGGAGATTCACTGCAAACAGGAAGACACCACGACACATAGTCATCAGACTGGCCAAAATAAACATGAAAGATGCCCTCCTACAAGCTGTAAGGCAAAAGCAGCAGGTAACCTATGAAGGAAAACCCATCAGACTAACTGCAGACTTCTCAACTGAGACCTTACAAGCCAAAAGAGACTGGGGCCCTATTCTCACTCTTCTCAAACAAAATAATACCCATCCTAGAATATTATACCCTGAAAAACTAAGTTTCTTATATGAAGAAGAAATAAAGACCCTCTCAGACAAGCAAAGACTGAGGGAATTCATCAAGACAAGACCTGCCCTCTAGGAAGAACTCAGAACAGTGTCAGACACGGGTAAGCACAATAGACATTCACCAGTGTGAAATCATCCAAAAGCTAAAGATAAAAGGCCAGATACCACAATGGGTCAAGAGAGAAAACAAAGCAACAAAGTTCAACTCAACAGGATGAACAGAAATCTGCCCCACTTATAAATTCTTTCAATAAATATGAATGCCTAGAAGTGCCCACTAAAGAGACATAGGCTGGCTGAATGGATAAATATACACAAGCCCAGTATCTCCTGTCTTCAGGAAACACATCTAACCCACAAGGATGCATTCAGACTCAAGGTGAAGGGATGGAAAACAATATTCCATGCAAATGGAACCAAAAGAATGCTAGTGTAGCAGATCTATTTCAGATAACTTAGTCTTCAAATCAACAAAAGACAAAGATGGTCACTATAAAATTGAGAAGGGTGCAATTCAACAAGAAGACATAACAATTCTACATATTTATAAATCTAACTTGGGTACACCCAAATTCATAAAGGAAATCCTACTTGATCTAAACAAAATGATAAATAGCAGCACCATAATTGCCAGGGACTTCAACACCTTCTGACAGAATAGGACAGAGCCTCCAAACAGAAAATAGACAAAGAAACAATGGACTGAAACAGAACTCTAGAACAAATGGGCCTGACTGACATTTACAGAATATTCTACCCAAAAAACACTGAATATATGTTTTTCTCATTAGCTCATGGGACATTCTCTAAGATTGACTATATCCTAGGCCACAAAACATGTTTCAACAAATTTTAAAAAATTGTAATTATACCATGCATCTTCTCAGACCACAGTAGAATTAAATTAGAAATAAACTCCACCAGAAATTTTTATCTCTACGCAAAGTCATGGAAACTAAACAACTTTCTGATGAATGATTATTGCATTAAGGAAGAAATTAAGATGGAAATCAAAAGACTCTTTGAACTAAATGATAAAGGAGACACAAGTTTTCAAAATCTGTGGGACACAGCTAAAGTAGTCCTGAGAAGAAAATTTATATCCATAAATGCCTATATCAAAAAGACAGAAAGTTCATGAATCAACAATCTAATGAATCATCTCAAAGAACTGGAAAAGGATGAGGAAACCAACCTTAAACCCACCAGAAGAAAAGAAATAACAAAGATCAGAACAGAACTAAATGAAATTGATAACAAAAAACTATACAGAAGATTAATAAGACAAAAAGGTTGTTCTTTGAAAAAATAAACAAAATTGACATGCTTCTTGCTATATTAAAGACAAGCAGAAAAGAAAGAACTCTAATAAGCTCCATCAGGAATGAAAAAGGAGAAATTACAACTGATAGCATAGAAATACAAAACATTTATGCATACTATAAAAACCTCTATGTACATAAACTTGAAAACATGGAGAAATGGACAAATTCTTCGAAACACACAGCCATCCTAGGCTCCATCAGAAGAAATAGAATTCCTGAACAGACCAATATCAAGTACCAAAATTAAAGCAGCAATAAAAAAATACCTTCCTAAAAATAGTCCCAGACCATGTGGTTTCATACCCAAATTTTACCAGACCTACAAAGAAGAACTGGTGCCTATCTTGCAGAAATTATTCCACAACATCAAGAAGGAAGGAATCCTCCCCAACACATTTTATGAACCCAACATCCCCCTGATACCAAAACCAGGAAAGGACACAACAAGAAAAGAAAACTACAGATCAATATCCTTTATGAATACAGATGCAAAACTTCTCCACAAAATCCTAGCAAACCAAATTCAGGTGCCTATCAAAAAAATAATCCATCATGACCAAGTGGTCTTCATCCCAGGGATGCAGGAATGATTCAACATAAGTAAATATATAAATGTAATTCACCACATAAATAAAAGTAAAAACAAAGAGCATATGATCCTCTCAATAGATGCAGAAGAAGCATTTAACAAAATTCATTACCCTTTTATAATAAGAATGCTTAACAAAGTAGCCATAGACAGGACTTACGTAAAACTGCTCAAAGCCATATATGAGAAACCCATAGTGAACATCATACGGAAGGCAGAAAAATTGAAGGCATTCCCGCTTATAACTGGAACCAGACAAGGTCATCCTCTAGCACCACTTCTATTAACATAGTGCTAGAAGTCCTAGCCAGAGCAATCAGACAAGAGAAGAAAATCAAGGCATCCAAATGGGGGCAAAAGAGGTCAAACCATTGCTCTTTGCTGACAGTATGATCTTATATTTAGAAAACCCCAAAGATTCTGCCATGAGACTACTGGAATTGATAAACAAATTCAGCAAAGTCTCAGGTTACAAAATCAATGTACAAGTCCCTAGTATTCCTATATGCTAACAACAAACTGAGAACCAAATCGAAGATTCAATACCCTTCACGACAGCAACAAAGAAAATAAAATACCTAGGAACATATTTAGTTAAGGAGATGGAAGACCTCTACAGGCATAATTATGAAACACTGAGGAAGGAAATAGCAAAAGACATGAACAGGTGGAAAACCATACCATACTCATGGATTGGCAGAATCAATATTGTTAAAATGTCTATACTACCCAATGTGATACAGATTCAATGCAATCACTATTAAAATGCCAACATCATTTCTTGCAGATCTACAAAAAATAATTCTACACTTCATATGGAATGAGAAAAGACCCCGTATAGCAAAAGCAATCTTATACAAAAAGAACAAATTGGGTGGCATCAATTTATCAGACTTCAAGGTATACTACAACTATAGTAACTAAAATAGCATGGTACTCACACAAGAACAGAGACATAGACCATTGGAACAGAACTGAGAAGCCAGATATAAAACAATCCTCATATAGCCATCTAATCTTTTACAAAACAGACAAAAAATATACACTGGGGAAAAGAATCCTTATTCAATAAATCGTTCTGGGAAAATTGGATAGCCACATATAGAAGACTAGAATATGATCCGCACCTCTCATCTCTCACAAACATCAACTCACAATGGATAACAGACTTACACCTAATGCATGAAACTATAAGAATTCTAGAAGAATATATTGGAGAAACTCTGATAGGCACTGGCCTAGGGGCAGAATTTATGAAGAAGACCCCAAAAGCAATCACAATATTCACAAAGATAAATAAATGTGACCTGATCAAATTAAAAAGCTTCTACACAGCCAAGAAAACTATCATGAGAGCAAATAGACAACCTACAGAATGGGAGAAAATGTTCACATGCTACACATATGATATAGCACTGTTAACTAGAATCTAGATAGAACTCAGGAAAATCAGCAAGAAAAAAAATCAAACAACCCCATTAAAAAGTGGGCAAAGACATGAACAGAAACTTTTCAAAAGAAGATAGACTAATGACCAACAAACATATGAAAAAATGTTCAACATCTCTAATCATCAGGTAAATGCAAATCAAAACCACAATGAGATATCACTTATCTCCAGTGAGAACGGCTTTTGTCAAAAAGTCCCAAAGCAACAAATGTTGGTGCGACTGCAAAGTAGTATAACCTTTGTGGAAAGTAATATGGAGATACCTCAAAGAGCTAAAAGTAGAACTACCATTTGATCCAGCAATGCCATTACTGGGTATCTACCCAGAGGAAAAAAAGGCATTCTGTAAAAAAGATATCTGTACTAGAATGTTTATAGCAGCACAATTCACAATTGCAAAGATGGGGAAACTACACAAGTGCCCATCAATACACAAGTGGATTAATAAAATGGGGTATATGTATACCATGGAGTTCTACTCAGCCACAAAAAAACAATGGCGATCTAGCACCTCTTGTATTATCCTGGATAGAGCTGGAACCCATTCTACTAAGTGAAGTATCACAAGAATGGAAAAATAAGCACCACATGTACTCACTGTCAAACTGGCATTAATTGATCAACACTTACGTGCACATATAGTAGTAACATTCATTGGGTGTCGGGCAGATGGGAGGGGGATGAAGGGATGGGTATATTCATACCTAATGGTGTGGTACACACCATCTGGGGGATGAACATGCTTGAAGCTCTGACTCGGGCAGGGCAAAGGCAATATATATTACCTAAACATTTGTATTCCTGTAATATGGTGAAATAAAATAAATTAATTTTAAAAATTTAAAAAACAGTCAAGTATACAGAGATAGAGAATAAAACAGTGTTTCCAAGGGTGGGAACAGTGAGGTAGGAAATAGGGAGATGTATGTCAAAGGATACAAAGAAGCAGATATTTAGCATAAGCAAGTCCAGAGATCTAATGTACAACATGAAAAAGTAGATTTTTAGCTGCTCTTATCACAAAAAAGTAGCTATGTGAAATTATACACATGTTAATTTGCTTCACTATAGTAATCATTTTACTATTTATATGTATCCCATAATATTATGTTGTAAACCTCAAATACACACAATAAAATTTTAAAATAAATAATTTTAATTTAAATAATTATAAAAGGAATGTCTGATAAATGTAACTATAGTAAAATAAACAAACAAACAAATTCAAATATAGGGCAGGGCATGGTGGCTCATGTCTGTAATTCCAGCATTTTGGGAGCCCAAGGTGGGAGAATGACTTGAGCCCAGGAATTTGAGACCAGCCTGGGCAACATAGTGTGACCCCACTTCTACAAAAAATTTAAAAAATTAGTAGAGTGTGGTAGCCTGTGCTTGTAGTCCTAGCTACTTGGGAGGCTGAGGCAGGAGCCCAGGAGTTCCAGGTTACAGTGAGCCATGATAGCACCACTGCACTCCAGCCTGGTCAATAGAGCAAGACCGTGCCCCTAAAAAAAGAAGAAAAGAAAAGAAAAGAAAAATTCAACTTACAAACAGGGAAAATTATTATAAAAATGTAATAGATAAGTAACTTCTTTAACATATATACAAAAACAAAAGATTTGAAAAATGCTCATTCTCACAAGTTAAGAAATGCAAATTAAAGCAAGATTGAAATTCTATTTTTGACTCATTAGATTTTAATAGTTAAACTATAAAACTACATAGTAGTAATGAGACCATTCAGACATAGGCACTGTTCAGAAACTCTGCAGCAAATCTTTGCATGGAAATATAGCCAAATATAAATTTCATGGATATAACCTTTGGCCCCAAAATTCCAGAAATGAATAGAAATGAATTAATGAATTAATAGAAATGAATTAGTAGAAATGAATCCTACAAATATGCTATAAAAATGTGCAAATTCAAAATAGTTTGTGTCCATAAAGAGGGGCATTCATCTTGCCAATGGAATTGGGTAAAACAAAGGTCACAGATTCATGCAAACAAAAAGTAAAGAGAGAATAGCAAGAATGAATGTTTACTTAGCACCTGCTCATCTCCAGGCCTCACCCTATTTGCTACCCTTGATATGCAGATAACATTTGAGGCATCTTCAGGCTTAAGGCCCTGACCCAATGACCTGGTGGTTATTGTCCACCACTGATCTAGATAAAATTCTATTATCACAAAAATCAACACACAGCATTGATTTCTAGTTGTTCTCTGTTTTCTGATAGGTTCCTATAAGCCAGGAACCAAACTAGGCAATCAATTAATGACTTCAGCACATGTAAGTGATTTCTATGAGCCAAACATTGGGCTAAGCATGTCATATGCATTATCTATCTCATTTGTCCTTTGCAAAGCCCTTTAAGGTAGGTGACATTATCCTTATTTTGTGAGCAATGAAGCTGTATCTTCTCATTCAATAACTTGCCCAAGGCCAAACCATTAATATGTTACTATGTTTCCTGCCTTTCCAATGCCCCCAGCTCCACTGAAATATATTTAAGGTGGTCACCATGGACTCGTGTTATGTCCAAGCAGGGGACTTGAGGGCTTAGCAGTGGACCCTGATATGCAGTATTTCCTTCTTCTTTGCTGCATTAGAACAGCAACATACTAACTTCCATGATTTCACAGACCCAAATGAAGATACTACTGGGAAGGTTAGAAATAAAGGAAGAAGTCACAGAGAGAGTTGGCCTAGCGGCATATAGCACTGATCAGAAAGCTGTGTGGTAACCATGCACAGGAAATATTCTCTGATCTTATAATACGATAGAGCTTCCAAAAAACTCCAATGTGTAAAATACTGTCTGTGTAGCATGACTCTGTGTCAGGAACTTGAAACTGGATCTGCCTTTGTAATTTGTAGAATTAAATTGCAGTAGTTATTAGGAGGTGCAAAGGATTCACCTGCAGGTGTGAAGAGCAAGGAGGCACTTTCCATAGCCATGGGAGGTCTGCAGGTGAGAAAGACCCAAGCCCTAACCTACTGCACATCCTCACTGAGGAGACTGATGGCAGCTAAAGGAATTGGCGAGAGAGGCCCTTAGGGTAATTCACAGCTTTCAGATTCTGGAATCATTGGAAAGTCTCTAGATACTAGAAAAGAAATTACCTTTATGCAAGTTCATTGTAGAAAAATCGAACACAATACTAAGGCACACAGAAGAAAGCAGAAACCCACTAAAATCTTACCATTCAGAAATGATCATTATTAATATTTTGGCAAAATTCTTTCTAGAGTTCTCCCGTGTATATACACACAAGCACACATACATGCATGGTTCCATCTAGATTGCTGATCTACAGCCTTTTTTAACTCAAAAAAATATATATATAGAAAGTAGGCATCTTTCTATATTCAGGAAAGCAGATATTCATAACGCTTTAATGATCGCCTACTATTTCATTGATTGGATATATTAATTTATATAAAACTATACTGGAAGTTTTTCTTAACAATGTGACAGCAAAAAATTTTATAGTTAGATTTTTTTTTGTTTGTTTTTTTGAGACAGAGTCTCACTCTGTTACCTGGGCTAGAGTGAGTGCCGTGGCATCAGCTTAGCTCACAGCAACCTCAAATTCCTGGGCTCAAATGATCCTTCTGCCTCAGCCTCTCAAGTAGCTGGGACCACAGGCATGTGCCACCATGCCCGGCTAATTTTTTGTATATATTTTTTAGTTGGCCAATTAATTTCTTTCTATTTATAGTAGAGACGGGGTCTCGCTCTTGCTCAGGCCGGTTTCGAACTCCTGACCTTGAGCGATCCGCCCGCCTCGGCCTCCCAGAGTGCTAGGATTACAGGCGTGAGCCACCACGCCTGGCCTTATAGTTAGATTTTTTATAATTTTCCCAACTCTCTTTATGTTAAATTCCTAGAGATAGTATTATGTTGTCAGAGACCTGTATATTTAAAACTTTAATATGCATTTACAAGATTATACTGTTCCCCAAATATTACACCAATTCACCAGATAAAAGTTCTTAAAATATTTTTCATTGACTTGAGTTCCCCAGCTTTGTGTCATGTGATGGAAAAATGTAGACCACATAAATAACATCACACACACACGCACACATACACGCTCAAGTCTATTCCTCCAAGTGATCTTTTAACATTTGTTTAAAATAAAAGTAAAACTGAAGTATGAACACCAGAGCAGAATGTGAGAAGGTTTCCCCTGAGACTCTGGTCATCTGCGGCGTTTCAGGGATTGAATGTAGACTCAGAGAAACATGCACAGCACCCCCATTTATAGGCCACTTTGTTGTTGTTACGCTATAGAAATGGGATGGACCTCCACCCCAAATTTGGCTCAACTGTCAAGACTAACGACACCACACACACATACCAAGGGGGTATGACATGTTCTACCACTTATAAAATGAGGCTTTCTGAGTAGAGCAAAGCAGTCTTCCTAAGCTGGTCTGAAAATGCCTTGAGAGAGCAGTGAAAGGAGACGGGGGGATGTGAGTCGGGCTGTTGGGAGTGCTCCTATGTTTGGGCAGGAACTTACGCGTTTTGAACTTCTTTTCAGTGACAAATGTGGAAGTACCCATGATTTTTTATGAGCTGAATCAGCTTGCCCAAACGCGAGGCAGAAAGGGAAGAGGGAGGGGTGAGGCTGAAAAGCTGTCAGAAGTCAAATATCAAAAATACAGTGTCAGGCTCTTATTGCATACTTACAAAGCCAAAACTTTGTCAGAAAGAACTTAGCAGCTTAGTGAAGAGTGCAAATATACCCCTATAGTCTAGCCTTTCAACCTCAACTGGAAACATCACGCCAAAGATTAACAGATGGACTCCATAACCCCTACGGAGGTCTCGCCTCTTAAATCAGGATGAAGACTTCCACGGGAGAACTGATAGAGCAGGCACTTCAACAGCCTAAGTTTTGCAAATGTTAGAAAGGATTGAGCAGTTTTGTCCTCTTTTGTCAAGTCCAGGGTTGTCCTCCGCTGAGGCCCAGCCAACACCTATTTATTGAAGACAAATATAGGAAATCTTTTTTCCATCAAGGGCCAAATATAGGAAATCTTTTTTCCATCAAGGGCCAAACCCACCAAGAAAACGTAAAGATCCACATAGTCAAAATCAACTTAACTTGTTTTTTGTTTTTTTTTTAGTGAGCACACAGAGCCTGTTTATTGGGCGGCCTCACTCCTTGAGCGAGAAGTGCATCTTGTCCTTGATCATCTTGCGCTTGGGGTTGAGGTGCTTGAGCATCTGGGCCAGCACGTTCACTGTCTGCTCGCTGCTCAGCCCCGTCTTCTTGGTCTGGAACTTCCTCAGCAGGTCCTTGGTGGTCATGGGCTTCCGCGTCAGGTAACAGCGCACGGAGTCCTCCGTCACCTGCACGTCGCTGCTGCTGCTGGGCGTCGACTTGCTCGACAGGCTCTGGGGCCCGCCGCTTAACTTGGTTTTTATGATAGCAAGAAATTAAAAATATTCCATTCACACAGTTTTAATATTAAGCACAGGATATATTAATACGTAACTAATTTTTAAATTTACAATATTAAGAATAATACATAACATGACATAGGTAAGAAATAGACACATAATATTTGCATTTGCTATTCATCCAAGAGGATTAAGTCATCAATATGCTTTCTATTTCTGTTATAGGTACTTTTAAAAAAATGTTTTGGGCAGGTTTTTAAAAAGAAACATGTTTATTGCAGTAAATTTGAAAACTAAGGAAAATTCAAAAAAGTAGAAAAATGCTCAGGATTTCGTCTTTCTCGCCAATTCTGAATATGTTTTTTAAAAGATAATTGATATCAAAATCTTCACACAATTTTGTGTTTATCCTTTTTTGTGTAGCAGTACACCATAAACATTTTCTATTGTCATTAATATCTTTTATGCTCATTATTTTTTATGATCACATAAGAATAGATCACCAAGAGAATTCACCACAGTTTATTTATCTGAGCCACAATATAGACATTTTGATATTTCCAATTTTTCACCATGTAAGTCAATGACAAGATTATAATTTTTGCTTTAATAATTATCCTATTTTAGGATTATTTCCATAAGATAAATCATAACATAAATTCTTAGAAATCTAATATTTGGATTAAAGGATTGAATAATTTTTTACTATTTATACAATTGCCAAATTCCCCTCTAAAATTATTCTACCAATGTGTGGGTTCACCAACCCTGGAGATTATAATTTTAAAAAAAATATCTATTTGGTAGTTGATAAAAAAAAATTTCTCTAAATTTTGCAACTACCACCAGTAAGGTTGAATTTTTTTTCAAGAAACAAATTGTTTGATTTGCTATATAAGTTGTGCTCTTACTTCTATATCTATGTGGTACCTGATAATTTTCTTATCAATCTGTATTTAGCTCCTTTTGTATTTAGACTATTAAGCTTAAGGCAAATATTTTTCAAACATATTTTATTTCTAAGGCAACTATTTTTAAAGCTCTCCTGATATAAGAATCTCACTTCACAAATGGATTGAAGATTGCTCCCTCTTTTTCATTTCTCTGAAGGAGATTGTGAAGGAAAATCTCCTTCTCTCTGAAGGAGATTTTTTTTTTTTTTGAGAAAAGTATCAAAATAATTTATGAAGATTCAGATGATCTCTTTGGGCTTGAATATATGGTAACATATGTTGGCTAGTTTTCATAGGAAATCTATGCCAAGTACATGAATAAAACAGAGACAACATAAGATTAGACACCAGCTTTAGAAAACAAAATTTTGATATTACAGCAACCTATTTAGTAAGTACAAAAGTAATCTCTTCAAGGATGGTGTTTATCTATGCAATTAAGGAATAGAGACAAGGAAACATAATAGAGATAGGAAAAAAAAGGGATAATTTAAATCTTTAACAGTGAATATGACCAAAGATCAGAATGGGAGATTATTTGTTATCACATCCGTAACCTAAGCTGACACAATTTCATAAAAAGGAAAAAACACAAAGATTCTTGGAAGGTTTTCTTAGATACTGCAAAATACCCCAAGAGTTCTCTTTATCTCTTAGTTCCCTACATCAAAACTTCAAAAGACAATGACTCTACAGCTTGAAAGATATATATTTAAAACAGAAGGCATATCTGTAAATCCACGTTGGATGTCCAAACAGTTGTAAACAGTTGTATTTATTCTTTGAATTAAAAGTAGAACTCTCCAATGGAGCTATTTGGGTTTGAAGTTTGTTAGAAGGAATTATTTTTCTAATTATATTTTTATTGAACTGTAATATACAGAAAAGGATATATAAAATAAATGAAGAGATCAATAATTATCAGAAAGTGGACACATCAGTGTTAGCACCACTCAAGTCAAGGAATAAAAAATTACCTGCAGACCGGAAGCCAATCTCTTGCCCTCTCCCAATACTTACATGCAATCATTTCCTCAAAAGCAACCAGATATCCTAACACCATAGATTAGGTTTGCCTATTTATGAATTTCATACAAATGGAATAATGTAGTGTATGTATTTCATATGTGGCTTCTTTCAGTTAACGTATTTACAAGAATCATCCATGCTGTGGCAAGTAGCTGTAGTTATTTCACCTCCATTGCTTTGTAATATACCGTATATTACCGTATATACCATATGTGTCTACCACAATTTATTGATTATTCTACTATTGATGAGCATTTGTGTTATTTTCATTCAGCTTGATGCTACTGTAAATAATATATCTATAAACAGTATTGTACTCTTTTTTTGCACAATGTGCACTCATTTCTAGAGAGATATATGCCTAGGAGTAGAATGTTACTGGGTCATAGAGCATGTCTATGTTTAAACTTTAATAGATAATAAAAAACATATTGCACCAATTTACCCTTCCGTAAGTGGGGTATGTGAGTTCCCTTGTTCAAATAACACCTAGTGTCATTAGTCTTTTTATTTTAACTATTCCTTGTAGGTATGTATTGGTATCTACTTTGCTCTCTGATCATTTCTTTTCTTTTCTTTTCTTTTTTTTTTTTTTTTTTGAGACAGTTTCACTCTGTTCCCCGGGCTAGAGTGCCATGGCATCAGCCTAGCTCAGAGCAACCTCAAACTCCTGAACTTGAGTGATGCTCCCGCCTGGGCCTCCCAGAGTGCTAGGATTACAGGTATGAGCCACTGTGCCTG
>CAUYRT010060850.1:0-51630 GCA_963574885.1 Lepilemur ruficaudatus
AACATAGCAAGACCCCCATCTCTAGAAAAAAATAGAAAAATTAGCCAGGCATGGTGGCGCCTGTAGTCCCTGCTACTTGGGAGGCTGAGGCAGGAGGATCGCTTGAGCCCAGGAGTTTGAGGTTGCTGTGAGCTAGGCTGACGCCACGGCACTCTACCCTGGGCAACAGAGTGAGACTCTGTCTCAAAAAAAAAAAAAAAAAAGAAAGAAAAAGAAAAGAAAGCACTCGATAAATGAGGTGGGAGAGGCACTAGCCCCCAGCCCCATCCCTGAGGTCGGGCAGCCTTGTGCCTGGAATCCCAGAGGCTGCCACCGACTTCTGGAGCCAAAGGCGGGAACATTTTTGCCAGAGAAGGGGTGTCCTTCCTGTTCACATTCAATCTTTTCTAGACAGAGCCCTTCCAGGCTGGGGTCTGGTCAAAAGGAGGCCATTGTATCCCAGCAGGCAGGTCATATTCAGGGGTCGAGACATCCCCCATGTCAGGGGCTTTACTGGAAGGGGGGCCTTGGCCACTCTGAGCCTTACAACATGCTCTTCTGACACCCCTAACACGCCCCTTCCTGGGGTCGGGAGGGGCTCAGGCAAGGGGAGGGTGGTCTGGGTGAGGGAGGGGGTGGAGGCTTTGGACAGGGGTCAGGGAGGACCCGGCGGGGGAGGGTCCCCAAGTTGGCTGGAAGGTGCCTGTGATCCTGCAGCCAAAATCCTGTCCATCCAGCACGTGAGGTTCATGGAGCATCAGGACAGGCAGATGCAACTGCCAGAGGGCACTGAGGGTTTCTCAGGGGACAGGCGGGCAGGGGTGGTGTCCGGCCATGGGGCCCCGGCCCTACTGCAGCACGGAGCCCCGTGGGAGCTGGGGCCGCAGGGAGAGCGAGCGGGGTCGCACGCTGAGCCGGGGGTGCAGGCGCCGGAGCACGGCGCGGCGGAACAGGATGTACACCCAGGGGTCCAGGATCTGGTTCCAGGTGGCCACGCGCAGGTAGATCAGCAGCTGCTTCTCCGTGGCACGCGACAGCTGCCCGGTGGGGCTCATGGCAGGCGGGCTCTTCAGCACCGTCTGGGCAATGAAGACCTGCGAGGGCCACAGTGTCAGCCGGGGGCCTCGAATCCACCCCCAGCAGCCGCCGCCGGGGCTCTGCGATTGCCTCGCTGTGTGATCTCGGGAGAGTTGCCTAACCTCTCTGAGCTCCCGTGGACATGTCCATAAACCAGCACACTCTTCCTGCTCCTCTCCTGGGCATGATTAAATATGGTGAAAAAGGAATTGTTTTCTACTGGCACTGTTATTCTGTTAAAATTTTTATATCATAGGCTGGGCACAGTAGCCTGCACCTGTAATCCCAGTTCTGTGGCATCTCATGGCCAGAAGGTGACATTTGAGCAAAGACCTGGAGGAGGTGAAGGTATGACCATGTGAAAATCTGGGGGTGGGGACGGGGGAAGCGTTCCAGCCAGAGGGCATAGCCCGTGCAAAGGCCCTGGGGCAGGACACGCCTGGCGTGTTGGAGGCACAGTGAGGAGGCCCGTGTGGCTGGAGCAGAGTGAGGAGGGGGAGAAAGGGAGAAGGGGAGGGCAGGGAGGGGACAGGGCAGGTCGTCCAGGGCCTGGTGGGCTGCAGGGAGGACTTGGGCTTTTCCCCCGTGAAGGAGGTGGAAGCCGTGGAGGGCTGTGGGCAGAGGAGGGCTGGGCCCTGACTCAGGTGCTCACGGGTGCCCTCTGGTGGCTACTTTGGGGACAGACTATGGGGGTGAGGGCGGGAGGGTCAGGGCAGGTGAGCACCATCATGCCTCTTATTTTATTTTTAAAATTTTTTGTAGAAACTGGGTCTTGCTATGTTGCCCAGGCTGGCCTCAAACTCCTGGCCTCAAGTGATCCTCCCGCCTCGGCCTCCCACCAAGGTGCTGGGATCAAGGTGTGAGCCACCGTGGCCAGCCTCATTTACTTATTTACTGTGTTCATTTTCTGTCTCTTCCAGAAAGTTAAGAATTTTTGTTGGTTTTGTTCTCTGCCATGTCTCCAGTGTATAGAACAGTACCCAGCACACAGTAGGTGCTCAATACATGCTTGTTGAAGGAATAAGTGAATGCCTGATCTCATTTCATCCTTACAACCACCTGAGACCCGGGCAGCATCTGTTTAGTCCCCACAGCCCGAGGACCACGGGGCTCAGGGAGGGAAGGTCATTGTCAGAGTCCCGCAGTGAGTCCTTGTCGAGCACGGGTTGGAGCCCGAGCGTGTGACTCCAGACTTGGCTTCTCGTCCTGACTCAATCAGAAATGAAAAAATAACCACTCCAATGACACCAGATCAATGAAAGGACTTCAGAAAACTTGGGTTTACATAAGAGCTCTTGTGGGGATCCTCTGACCCAGGGAAAGTCCGGGCACGGCTGGCTGGACTTCAGCCAAGAACTAGGCACAAAGGGGACTGAGGAAGCATTGAATGATTAAGTGACTCTGTCTAGAGTGCTTTCCTCCTTTCGTCTAGCAGGTAAACTCCTATTCATCCTTCAAAGCCCCAGCTCCCATGCCCTCCTCTGGAAAGCTTTCTCTGATACCCCAGGTAGAAACTCAAGGCTCCTCCCTGGGCATCCCAGTCCACCGATGCTGCCTCTGTCCCAGCCCTGAACACAGGGTTTTGCAGTTATTTGGGTCTTGCTCACGAGCGCCTCAAGGAAGGACCCTTGAACTCTGGGGTGTCTGCCTGCATTTTCTTGGGTGGACCGGCACCTAAGGATTTAAATCCAGTCTGGGTGACCCAAGGCCCAGTTCCAGCAGCGACAGGAGCCCTGCCCAGACCCCCACTCACCAGCAGAGGCATCCAACACACGCTGGCCACCACCATGATGCCCAAGAGCTGCGCCATCATCTCGACCTCGCAGTCCCGGGGGCGCTGCTGGGCGGCCTCCTGGCCGTGGTAGACGTGGCAGAGCGTGGCCACGCTGACCGTGTTGAGCAGGAAGGACAGCCCCACAGAGAGGCCGCCGAGCATGGAGAATAGCAGGCCGAAGGCCACGTCCCCGGGCTCGGCGCCCAGCGTGAGGAAGCACCAGGAGCCGGGGTACTGGACGGAGTAGCGGCCCACGCCCAGCAGGGGCAGCAGGCCCAGCGCCAGCGCCGCCGCCCACACCAGCCCCACCGCGGCCCAGGCGCGGCGCTGCGAGGCAAACGCGGGCCGCGAGAAGGGCCGGGTGATGCCCAGGTAGCGCTCCGAGGCCATGGTGGCGCCCAGCAGCAGCGGGCACAGGCCGAAAAACACCATGACGACCCCCATGAAACGGCAGAGGCGGCAGCCGGGGTCCACGGCGCGCCAGTCGAAGAGGGCTGCGTGCTGGGCCACCACGATGGTGCCCGTGACCAGCAGCCCCAGGAAGTCGGTGAGGACGAGACCGCAGAGGAAGGTGAGGAAGGAGGAGCGCGTGTGTGAGCCCCCTTGCCGCGCGCCCACCAGCACGCTCAGGGCCAGCAGGTTGGAGGCCAGGCCCACCACGCAGAAGGAGGCGGCGAACCACGGGGACGCGATCAGGCGCCGTTCCTCCAGCGTGATGTTCGTTGGCCGGAAACAGGGCCCCAGGGAGCTGTTGTTGGACCACATGGCGCTGGAGCCGAGCAGGACCGGTCACCACCCCATCAGGCTGATGACGACGCTGCAGACAGCTTTGGTCACTGGCTTGGGCACACCTGGGAGGCAGAGAGAAGATCTGCTTGTGATTCATTCTGCATTTTGGTGTTAAGTGGCTCTGGCGAACTCCTACACGACCTTCAACGCCCCAGCTCACATATCCCCTCTTTGAGGAAGCCATTTTTGACTGACTTCACTCCCCACTCAGGGAATATTACTACTATTACTACTAATACTACTATTGCTACTAATATTAATACTACCCCCACCTCTGTCTTGCCTCAAACCCAATGACCCTCTAGGGCACAGACCAGGGCCGCCTCCTCTGGGATCCCTGGAGGACATCGGGAGGTATTTTCTGGGTGCTGGAGAAGGGCTGGGGAGCCCTGGATTTGAACTCTTGCCCTAGTGCTCATTATGTGACCCCAGGCAGGTGGGTTCTACTCCCTGGGCCTCAGTTTCCCCACTGTTGGCCCATGCAAGCCCCAGGCAGGCTGCAGAGCGAGAGATTTCCGTTATTGTGAGACAGGGGTTCTGAGCTCCGGGACGCGTCCGGTGCGGGGAGGGCGGGCGGCTGGCTGGTGACCAAGGGTCCCTGGTTCTCTCCCCGGCGCCAAAGTCAACTTCGCGGGTCCCAGTTTCTTGCCGATGCGTGTGGGAGAGACACCACAGGGGAAGCCAGGGGTCATGTATGTCCCTCCTCACACATGTCGCAACTGTGCGGATTCCTTGTTTTCCAAGTTCGTGGTGTCGCTTTTATAAGAAGAAATAAACCCCGCAACCCGGTTCCATTTTGGGACCAAAAAAACAGCTCCTTTGGAGCGACAGGTTCCCCGGGGACAGGTCATCAAGTGCAGTGGGGGGACCCGTTACTGGGCGGGGGCACCACCCGAGAGAGACAGCTGGGCCCACGGTCAGATGTGATAAGAGCAAAGTGAAAATAAAATGAGAACATTCCAGAACCAGCTCCCACTTCCCAGGAGGGACACACCTCGGGGAACGTCATCGTCCAGAGAGAGGCGGTGACTCGTCTAACTCCAGCCAGCTGGGGGGCCGGGGCTGGCACCCGGGTCTCTGGCCTCTCGCTTGGGCGGGCAGAGAGGGCCGCAGCAGGGCGTGCGGGGCCGGTGGGACTCCCCCGTGTCGGGGGACCGGACAGTCAAAGCTCATCACGCTCCCGCTGTGATCCCCATTTTGCAAAGGGGGGAAACAGAGTCACAGAGAGGTTAAGCAACTTGTCCAAGGTCATGATGCCCGGGCGGGAGCGGGTCTGAGATTAAACTCGCGTCGCCTCACATGGACATGTGACTAAATGCTTTCTCAAAAGCCCGACAGGGAAGGGTCGGACTCCGATGATTTTCTTCTTTGAGAGGAGAGAATTTTCTTACAACTTGGTCAGACCGGATTCGAACCCTGGCTTTGCCGTGAACCTTCCCGCTGACCTTGGCATCTCACGACCCCGCTCTGAGCCTCAGTTTCCCTTCCTGTAACATGGGGATGATCCAATCTGCATGCAACGTTTAGCACACAGTAGGTGCTCAATGCGTGCTGCCTCCCCAGGCGGCACCCCTGCTGTGGCTGCTTTGGGGAAGCCACGTGGGTGGCCGCCAGCTGTCATGCCCCATCTCATTAACTGGTGCCGTGGCCTGGCTGCTCCTTGTCGAGCCTCATAAATTATCCAGCTCCCAACAGCCCCACTGAGCGTCCCTCCCGGCGGAGAGCCAAGACCACTGCCACCTTGGTGGGGGCAGGGCCTCCAGTGGGGAAACTGAGGCACCAGGAGCGGAAGAGGTGGAGGGCTCCCCGTGGCCACTGGCAACCATAGCCCTAGACTCCAGGGAGAGGGCTGCCCTTTGCTGTCTCAGACTTGGATCCCTGCTCTTGAATTTCCCCTGGGACGGGGCGCTCCCTCCCTTGAGAGCTGGTACAAGCTGTTTCTGAACATTCCTGGGAACTCAGGCTGTGCCTGCGGCCACTGCCCTGGCCCTAGCCTGGAGTGAGCGCCATGAGGACTCCTTGTCCTCATCCTCGTGTGAGAGCTCTGTTCACCCGGGGACACACATCTGGGACCCCCTCACGCCTCCCGTGTCCCGGAACAAACTGCTGACCCAGAGCTCTAGATCCCGGGGAGGCTGGAAACTGGCAGAGTCCCTCTGGCCATGGCTGGCGGTTTCCAGTCCTCCGCCCTGGGCTCAGGTGGTAGTGGCTGTCTCAAATTCCCCAGGCAGGGAGACCAACACGGTGGCCTGGCGCAGCCTCTCCTCTCGTCTCTGGTTGGCCAGGACGATGGCAGAGTCCCCACCTAGGGAGGACCAGAAGCAGCACTTTGTGACCCCTGGGAAAATTGATCTCTGTGCCTCGTGGGAGGGGTGGGTCCTGGGGCCCTTCGCTGATGCTGGAAAAACCCAGAATTCTGCCGCCCGAGAGCAGGGGACGTTCGCACTTTGAGCGTCCAGGATCTGGAATTCTAGCGAGCCCCCAGTTCTGCAATCCGGCAAAGCCTCAAGATTCTAGAATTTTCTGGGCATGGTAGCTCACGCCTGTAATCCCAATGCTTTGGGAGGCCGAAGCAGGAAGATCACTTGAGCCCAGGAGTTCAAGATCAGCCTGAACAACGTAGCAAGAACCCATCTCTACAAAAAATAAAATCATTAGCCAGGCGTGGTGGTGGCTCCTGTAGTCCCAGCTACTCAGGAGGCTGAGGCAGGAGGATCGCTTGAGCCCAGCAGTTGGAGGCTGCGTGAGCTAGGCTGACGCCACTGCACTCCAGCCTGGGCGACAGAGTGGAACTGTGCCTCTAAAAAAAAAAAAGATTCTAGAATTCCAAGGGGGTGAGGTTCTGGAACTTGGGCGGGAATTCGGCTGGGTCCCGGGTTCCAGAAATGTCTGTCTTAGCTCCCTGATTCTTTCTGGAGGGCGGACACTGGGTTCTCCTGTAACCTGACAGTGCCCGACTGGCCCGGGCCCACCGGGTGAGGTGGGGGCCCCAGGGGGCCGTGTGCACAGCTCTGGGCATGGCTGTTCCCGGAGGCCTGGGCTCTGGGCCGGGTGCAGGCACCGGGCTGGGCTCCGGTCATGAACTTGGAATGTGCTCTTCGGTTCCCAAGCTGCAGTCCCCTCCCCCTCCCTGATCTGTCCATCTCAGCACACCCCACCCCCGCCCGCCTGTCCCCGCGGCCTGGGCCTGCCCAGCCCCATCCAGGGCCAGCGATGGCCTCAGACAAGCCTGGGCTCTCCAATCCCCAGTCTGCCCCTGCCAAGCTGGGGGCCCAGCCTCGCTCAGCCTCAGTTTCTCCCCCCCCCCGCTGTGAAACGGGGATCAGAACAGCGCCCGCCAGCCTGCTGGCATTCTGAGTGCTCAGCCCAGGCCTGCCTGGCAGAGCCTCTGCCTCCGCAGTGGACCTGCCTGCTGGGTCCTCCCCGCTGTGGGCGAGGCTGGTCTCCCGGCAGGGTGCTCGGGGCAGCCAGTCGGGAGCTCTGACTGCGGCCCAGGCCACCGATGGCACCTTTTGGCCTGAAACCGTAGGGACCTTCCAGGCCTGATGCAGATCTAAATGTCCGCAGCTGCAGACGCCCACGTGGGCGAACACTCGACCCGCCCCAAACTGCAGGGGCACAGTTGCCCCGGCCCACCCATGTTCCGGGAACTCTTCCTGTTTGTGACACCTGCAAAGTCCCCAGCTGGGAGTGTGCAGTGTGGGGGACCCCCAGCCAGCCAGACTCAGTTCCACCCTTGTTTGGGCCCCTGGCACTTCTGGTCCCCTCTGAACCTCTGTTTCCTCTTCCATACAGTGGGCATCCTCAGAATGATCACAACTCTTGTGGTGCACACAAGAGTCACAGTCATTCGACTGATGTGCACCAAGGGCAACCACTGTGTGCGAGTGCACACACGCACACACAGACTCACACAGATGCACACTGGTGGAGACACGGAGACAGACACAGAAAGTCACACACACACAGACACACAGGCAGAAACAGAACAGACACACACAAAGACAGATGGACACAAACACACAGCAGCAAACAGACACACACCGTCAGGGAGAAACACACAAACACACGCACAACCATCAGACACAGACACAGACGCAGACAGGACACACACAGACACACACCCCAACAGACCTCCACGCAGACGCATTCACACAGACACGCAATCAGGCTCACACAGCTGCAGGGACACAGTTGCTCCAGCCACACCCGGTGCCTGGGCTCCCTCCCCTGCCACGGCCCGAGTCTCGGACCCCCCCATTCCCAGCAGAGTGACCCGCAGGAAGGGGAGTGCCCCAGCGCCGATCCAGAGACCCTGGCCTCACAGGTCAGCCTGGGCCCCGCTCAGACCCTTGAGCGCGGGCGCCCGTGCAGGCCACAGGAGCACATGCTGGAGACACCCAACACCTGGTCGCTGTCACCGCCCACGTGTACACACCCATAGTAGGGCAGGGTCAGCGCGCAAGGCGGGCTCCGGTCCACACCGGCGCGTCCTGCACCGCTGCTCGGCGGGCTGCGGGCCGCACCTGGGCGGACCCTACCTGGGCGGACCCCATCCGTGCGGACCTCACCTGAGCGGACCCCACCTGGGCGGATCCGGCCGCGCCGGGGTCTGGGCGCTGCAGTGGGAAGCGGAGCGGGCTGCGGAGGGCAGGCCGGGCTCCCCGGGGAGGCAGGGGGTCCGCGAGGAAACTGAGTCACTGCCCGGGGCGGGCCCAGCAGAGGACCCTGGCGCTGGCACGTCGGCGTGGGGACCAGAGTGAGGGCGCGGAGGCAGAGGACGCCCCGGGGTCGCGGGGAACCGGCCTGGAGAGGTCCGCTGGGCCTCGACCTAGCCCGGGCTGGGGACGGAGGGGGCCCCCGCTCGGTGGCGCCGCTGGGTCTCTCCCTGTCTCTCTTTGTCTCTCGCTGTCTCTCCGTTCGTCTCTCCTCGGCCCCGCCCCCGGCGCCGGCCACGCCCCTCAGGCGCGGGCCTGGCTGACTCGGGTCAGTGGGGTCCCTCGGCGGGACACCCGCGGCCTCTTTGGGGGCCTCCGTGGGACCCCGGGGCCCCCAGGGCTTCGCTGGCCCTTGGGAGCCTCGGCCCCTGCGGTCGCCCCCACCAGGCCCCTTTCTGGCCTCCTGCCCCGGCCGCGCCTGTGGAATGACCGTCTGGGCAGCGCGGAGGGGCGGGTGGGCGGCGGGTCAGCTCCCTGGGCGCCCGGACCTGGCGAAGGGGCCGGGGCTCCGAGCCAGTTAACCAGCGGGGCTGAGCCTGGCAAACAGTAGGTGCTTAATAACTGCGTGGGTGCGTTGAAGGCCCTCGCCAGGGGTGGGGTTGGCGCAGAGGGGTGTTGGGGACTTCAGACTTTCCACCGGCCTTCATGGGGGCGATCGGCTGAGGCTTTCCCGGAGCAGGTGAGCCTGGGGAGGGGTGAGGCCTTGCTGGGGAGGGTCCCAGGAGGAGGAAGGGCCAGGGCAGGGATGGGGGTGGGGGAGGGGGCGAACGGACCGGGCCTGTCCCTGCAAGAATGATTCAGAAGGCGGACCCAGGCAGCCAGACGCAGGACTTGGGGACTTGGGAACCAGCTCCTGGGCCAGACCGGCTTCCTGCGACCTTGAGCCTCCGTGGCTTCAGTTTGAGCACCCAAGACAGGCAGGACCTTGAGTTAAGGGCTGCAGAGGGACAGGACAGGCCGGCCTGGCCTTGACCCCACCCCACCCAGTCCTCTGGCCTTGAGAGGGGTGGGGAGTCCCGGCTCAGAGTGCGGGGGGGATGGGCTCCAGCCCTGGCCCTGCCCCCTCTGCTGTGTCCGGAAGCCCCTTCCCCGGGTGCCCCACCCACCATCCTTCCGCCAACAGGCCTCTGCTCACACCCGCCTTCCCTCCACCGAGGCCCCTCCTCTGTTTCATCCCATTGTCTTGAGTCCCTGAGCCATTTAACCCTAACTTCTCTCTTCCTTGGCAAGGAGGCTCCAACTCCTATGCCCCTGGCAAAGCCCTGGCTCCAAGGCCCCTTTCTTCTTGATCTAGGCACCTAAAACCTTCTTGATCTCCCAGTTTTACTCCCTCCAGGGCCCACTGTGTCACAGCTCATGTGGTGGGACAGTTCTGAGGCCCAGGTGAGACTCAAAACCAGGCCTGCCCTTGAGGCTCCCCCAGGCTGGAGAAAGGACACCGACTGTTCCAGCCCCCTGGGGGCAGGGCTGGGCCAAAGGAAGTGACAGGGCCCAGGGGAGCCCAGGGGTGAGCTGGGAAGGCATCTTGAGGGAAGAGGACGTGGGAACTGGGGCTTTGTGGGATCAGTAGGAGTTCCCCAGGTCTGGGCTATGAGGTAGTGGCAGCAGTTGCATGTGCATGACTTTGGAGGTGAGAGAGAGCGCGAGTCTTGCTGAAAACAAACTACACGGAGAGCAGATGTGGTGGGAACAGGATGTGGGCCTGGGGCTCCAGATGGGGGGGGTGGGAACTGGAGGAAGGCTGCTCTGTTCCCACTTCCTCTTTCCCCGGCCCCGAGATAACAAGGACAATGTCCTTTCTGGGAATGAGCCCAGGCAGGGGTCAGAGGATGCTTGACTTGCCTTTTAGTCTGAGCCTCACCACGTCTCTGCAAGGCAGCAGGTGGAGGTGCTCGTGTTATAGATGGGGAAACTGAGGCCCAGAGGGAGGAGGATGCCAAGCCCACATGTGGGGTTTGAGCACATGTTCTGGGCTTCCCGCAACTCTGGGGCTGGTGGCTGGAAGTCTCCAGCCTGGGCCTGCCCTCCCCGCCCCGCTCTGCACGTCCAGGCTCGGTGGCGCACAGCGGGCTCCGGTGGGAGGAGTCGTGAGGGGCTGGTGGGGTCAGATGGTGGGAGCAGAGGCGCAGGATGTGACCCCCGTGGCTGTGGTTTCCGGCGGGGCCCAGGCAGGGAGCATCTATTCTTAGATTTGGACCCGGTCAAGGGCAGGAAGAAGCTAGGATGGGAGAGCTTCTGGGACACCGGGTGGACCTCAGGCCAGGGTGGGGTCATGGGTGGCTGGCTAGGTGTGGTGCCTTCCCCTGGCCCCCATTTCCCATCTGTGGGAGGCATGTCCCTGACACCCAGCTTGGTGGCCCTGCCCGGCTCACTCACCCTCCGTGGCTCCCCTGTGCCCTGGGTAAAGTCCAGCCCCCTGACCTGGGCACACCTGCTGCCCCGTCCTCCGCAAGGCAGCCCCCACCCCCTTTTCTGCCCAGCACCCTGCCCTTCTAGGTCCAGTGCCTGTGTCCCCTCCTCCAGGGAGCCTTCAGTGCCTCCCCTGCCCCAGCTCTGCCTCCCTCCAGCCTGGGGGCTCCTGGCTACACACGTGCCCAAGTTGGGGGATGGCCACCTTGGTCCTCCTGCCCCGAGCAGCCACCTTCCTTGGGGTCGATGCCCAGCTGGACTGCACAGGGGATGTGAGAAGGAGCTGGGAGAACCCCTGCAGGGGCAGGTGGGGAAACTGAGGCTGGGACACGGGTGGTGGTCTGGGAGGAGGGGTGCTCTATGTTGGAGAAACCCAGCTTCTAATCCTGGATTAGATGGGTGGAACAGGTCAGGGGTCAATTGTTAGAGGCTGCCCAGAGGATGCTAAGGTTGCTCTGGAGAGCTGCAGTCAACTAGTGATGTCTGTCAAGGACCCGGTCGGGGATGGAAGTGCTCTGTGCGCTGCCACCCTCATGTACCCACTTTTGTGTATCGGGACAGTGGGTGACACCCCACCTTGTGGGCAGGGAGGCAGCTGGGAGGGTGGTGGGCACAGATGGAGGGGACCCAAGGACTAAACAAAGCTCCTTAAGGGACCACTGGGATCTATTTTTGGGTGCTGTGGTCATGTTTCTCAAAGGTCTTGGTTGTGTCAGTCCCTTCGCTGTGACAAATGTACCGTGTCATACAGGACACCAGCAACTGGGGTGGCGGGGCGCCAGGATGCCGCACTATCTTTGTAGCATTTCTGGAAATCTCAAATTATTCTAAAATAAAATGTTTATTAAAAAACATGTAATCTCACGAGGAGACCAATTTACTGAGAATAAAAGATGTCTCTGCTCCCCACCTAAAAAAGTATTTCAGAGAAACAAAGTAAACCGTCCCAGATGAGACTGGGCGCCTGGGTGGTCATCTGGGAGCTGGTGACTGGCAGGGCCGGGAGGCGGCACTTCAGGGTTCCCTGGGGGTCAAAGGTTGGGGGTGTCTCCTCATCAGCCGCTGAAAGAAAGGAGCTGGCTGCCGTCCCGCTGAGTGCCTGGGCTGTGGGCACTGTGTGGCCCTTGGCCCCTCACCTGAGAAGGGGAGTCAAGCAGGGCAGCTCCGGGGTGGCTGGGAGGAGTGCCACTGTCTCGATGTGGGCGGGAACTTGGAGTCGCTGGGGACATCTGGGGGAGCCCCTCTCACCATCCTGCAACCGGCCGAAGTGTGGGGGCTCCTTTCCCCTCCAGGCCTGTGCTCAGGGGGCCTTGGTCCTGTGACCTTGACACAGATGAGGACCCCAATGGTGGACAATGATGCGTCCTCCACACCCACCGGGGGCGGGGAGGGGTCAGCTGCTGCAGAGCTTGGACGAACCCCGATGGAACGCACCCCAGGAAGGGTCGGTTCCCGGTGCTGCCAACTAAGCAGGAGCGGCTGTGGGAAGAGCTGGAGCCCTGACCCTGCTGGACCTGCAGCCGCTGTCCCAAGGGCCCATCAACACCAAGAGAGGTGTCAGGGGTGGGACTTGGGTTTCTGGCCCCTCACAAGCCAGCCACCGCCATGTCCAGCGCCTCTGCTCCCCGCTGCGTGGAGCCCAGCTCCGGGCAGGCACTGGGGGGCCCAGACGCAGCCTGGGGTCGCCTCGAGGTAGCGGCTCTGGACCTGTGTCTGGTCTCCTCCCCGCACTCTGAGGGGCGCTGCAGCGTCTCAGGCCTCACTTGCCCTTTGGGACAGAGAGATCAGCGGCAGGGAGTCCCTCCTGCTCTAAAGATCCCCCCATTTCAAAGAGGGGAAACTGAGGCCCGGTGAGGGAAGGTCTAGCCTGAGGTGGGCTGTGAACCTGGGCAGGCAGCGACCCCATAGCCGCTCAACCTGGCCAGGCGTGACTTTGCAGCTGCAGCCCAGACGGTGGCCCTGGAGTGCCCGCCAACCTCACCAAGCTCCCTTCACTGACGTCCCTGAGAGCACCTGCCTGCTGTCCCCTGGCGGCTGTCACCGCCGGTAGCGGTAGCGCTTGAAGTGGAACCAGAGCTGGAAGATGCCATTGGCGAACTGGCAGCGGAAGCCATGGCGGTGCGAGTACTCCCACTCGCGGTTGACGATCTTGAAGGCGATGTCCTCGTAGGGCGGCCCCGCGTGGAAGCGCAGGATGGCGAAGTCCTTGTTGTCTGAGCAGGTCTCCAGGAAGTACTCGGGCGTGGAGCGCTTGTCAATGAGGTCGGGGTAGAAGATGTTGAACTTGTAGCCCTGCACAATCTTGGGCGGGGGGTTGTCGAAGTCGTAGTGCGTCTGGTTGTACTTGTTCCACTCGAAGCCCGTGTGCACGCGGTTGAAGAAGCGCGGCTTGCGCGGCCGGTACTTGTCAGCCCACAGGTAGGCCTTGCCGGTCAGCGGCATCTCCACGCTGAACTGCGCCTCGTCCTGGCCCATGCCCTCCTTGGCCCGCCGGAAGAAGATGTCCTCTGCGCTCTCGCTGGCGTCGCCTGCGGGCGGGGATGTGTGTTAACCTGGGGCCTCAGTTTCCCCCTCGGTCACAGGCCTCCCGCCCAGGGCCCCTGGCCGGGACTGCGGTTAGTGCCTCTGGTGGAAGGGGAACAAGCGCGAGGTACACCACACGCCCTGGGCCCTGGTCCTGGGCCATGTGTGCCCGTTACCCTCCTGGGTGGGCACCAGACACGGTGTGTCCCCTGCGAGTGGCAGGGGGGCTTGGTGGGTAGGGCCCAGCTGCGGGAACCAGCCCCACGTGAGACCCACTAGGGGACCCTGGGCAGGGGCCTTTCTGAGACCCAGTTTCTCTCTCCTGGGACAGTGGTGGCACAGAGGGTGCTCTGACAGCTGGTGAAAGCCGCGATCCCTGGCGTGCCCTCGGCCAGTCAGCAAGGGCAGAATGAGCGAATGACCCAGTGGAAAAATAAGCGAGTGAAGGAACGGGTGCTCGAACCAGTAGAGAAGACAGAGAAACACGGGTAAATTCACCACCAACGCCAGAGGTCTCAGCTGGGGGCGCTGGGTTGGTGCCGGACACGCAGCAGCTGCGCCCCGCCCTGCGCGCCCGGCTGGTTCCCGTGCCCCGCCCCGCCCCTGGCCCCGCCCCCAGCCAATCCGACTGGTTCCCTGCCCCGCCCCTGCCCTCTGGCCCCACCCCAACGGTTCCCGTGCCCCGCCCCCAGCCGATCTGCCTGGTTCCTGTGCCCCGCCCCTGCCCTCTGGCCCCACCCCCTCCAGCCCCACCCTTCTAGTTCCCTACCCCGCCCCCTCTGGCTCTGCCCCATCCCAGCCACCGCACCTGTGACCTGGAGCTGCTGGCGCGACAGCTGCAGGCGCTGCAGGTCCTCGTCTGGCTCCAGCACATGCGCGTCCAGCGGCAGATCGTGCGCCGTGAGCAGCCGCGGGCTGTACTTGCCCGCGTCGTAGTCGTCCAGGCTCTGCTGGATCAGGTCCTCCTCCATGAGCACCGCCTCGCCCTCGCCCTCGCCTTCACCTTCACCCTCCGCCTCGGCCTCTGCCGGTGCCGCCCCGTCCGCCTCTGGCTCTGCGGGGCCACCCTCCAAGGAGGGCCCTGGTGGGGTGGGCGCCGCGTCCTCAGGCCCCAGGCTGGGAGGAGAGAGAGTCTCAGGCCCCAGGCTGGGGAGGAGGGGGAGGGCTGCTATCCCCTGTGGCCCCTCCAACGGCCACCTACCTGGGGCTGGGGGACTGGGGCTCCTGCTTCAGGATGGGGAACAGCGGCTCGCTCTCCACGCCCTGCTCCTGCTTCAGCTTGTACAGCTTCTGCCGCAGCACGTCCTGGTGGCGCTCGCGGAGCCTGGGATGCAAGGCCCAGTCACCCTCCCGCTTGGGGGCAAGGGGCTCTGCACCCCCCACCCACACCGACATTCTCACACCCCCATTTTGCTGGGAGGGCCCTGAGGCCGAGAGGGAGGTCACCGCTCTGCTCAGGCCCAGCCAGTCCAGGGTCAAAGATTTCAGCCAAGAGCACACTGTGACTGAGGGACCCTGGAAAACCATCCCATGGCTGGGGGGCAGGTCCCTGTCCCAGGGCAGGCACACTGGACGTGGCCCATGTGGCCAAGGCTGGGGCTGGCCAGGACACTGAGCTGGAGAGGCCAATGACGATTTAGAGGCCTACACAGAATACCGCCAGCTACAGACCAGGCGGAGGAGACGGTGTTTACACGAGGGTGCCAAGCATGCGGAGAATCTGTACACAGACAGAGGCCGGAGGGCGCCTGGCCTGTGGCGGAAGGCGGCCAAGACAGGCGGCCTCAGGGCTTCCTGCAGTGTGCGATGGCCCCAGGGAAACAGAGGCCTAGGGAAAGCTCGAGCTACCACGTGCTCATTAGAGAGGGAAGGAAGCTGCCTGCGGCCAGCTGGGAGGGCCACCTGCTCGAGGGGACACTGGAGCATCTCGGGCGCCTTCCTGCCAGGGCCCTGCTGGAGTCTGCGGCTCCGTCCCAGGCGAGGTGTGGAGAGGGATGAGACCCTGGGGACGGCACCAGCTGGCGCAGGGCCCTCACCTGGCCCTGGCCATGTGCGCGCGCAGCTGCTGCAGCAGGCTCTCCCAGTAGCCCATGTCCAGGTTGGGGCCACCGGCGCGGATCTTGCCCTCGATGCCCTGGAAGATGACCTGCAGCTGGTTGTACGTCTTCCCCTTGAAGACAGACTGCACGTCGGAGCTGACCGAGGCGTTGACCCCCTCGCGGCGCTCACCTGCAGCAGGGTGGGGGCTGCTCAGCACGGGGCTGGGGGCCCCTGGTCCTCAGCTTCTCCACTTTGCCCAGCTGCTCCTCCCCCATCCTGGCCTCCCTTTCACCCACAGCGCTTCACTGGTCTCAGGTCACCCCTACCCTGGCTGGACCTTTCTACCGCAGCCAGGGGGTGTGTTAAAATGCAGATGCCCGGGCCTCGCCCTGGAAGCTTGCACTGCCCGGGCTGGGGGTGGCCGGGTATGGCATTACTAGCCCGAACCACGTGGGGCCCCAGGAGGGTGCGCTTGGTAGCCACTCTGCAGAATTCAGACCCAGCTGTGTGGCCACGGGCATGCGGCTCATCCTCTCTGGGCCTCTGTTCCCCTCTGGGAGGCTGAGGAACAAGCCCCTCCTTGCTAGCCCGAGAGGCCCCTGACTCTACGTGCTCTGCCTGTGGCACACTGGCAGGGCTATGTGGCGGCCTCACCCCGGGACTCCGCCCCTTGTTGCTCCTGCCACTCCGGCCTCCTTATTGCGAATCAGAGACGCTGACCCCACCCCAGTCGCCCCAGGGCCTTTGCACATACCATGCTCCCCACCAGCGGCCTAGTCTTCTCCTCCCCACTCACCTGACTTCCACCCCGCTCAGTGCTCAGCGAGAAGACCCCTCCCACTGGGAAGTCCCTCAGCCACCACCCATAGACAGGGACCCCTTGAGATTCACAGCTTCCTGAGGCAGGTACTTGTCGGACTCTGCTGCCACGTCCCTAGTGCTGTCCCGGGCCCATGAGCAGCTCAGGACATAGCTACTGGGGACACGGGGTGAGGAGAGGTGACCCATGCATGCCCCCTGCCGAAAAACCCCTCTCCAATCCCCGCAGGTGGGCAGTTCACTAAGAGCTCACAGCCAGATCACAGGGGTTCAGACAGTGCTGAGGGGACCCAGGTCCCCTCCAGCAATCACCCAGGGACCCTGGAAACGGCATCCAGAGCTTCACCCCGGATCTCGTGGAAGAGCCCCGGGGCAGCAGCCTGGGCCTCTGGCCAAGCAGAGCACGGCTCTGTTCTCTCTCAAACAGGACAGTGACAACCCAGGCAGAAAGCCTTGTGGGCGCTGCTCCCATGACACCGAGCGTGGCCCTATCAGCCTTCACAGGAAGCCAGGTCTGGACGCTGCTGTGTCCCTGGATGTCTCTGGAACAGCACCCATCAGAGCCCGGCTGGACCCGTTGGGACATGTTTCGGGGGACCCCGTCTGGGCTTGTTGGGGACCCCAACAAGGTTCAGCTGGGAGGGAGACCCACTTTCTACCCCACACCCTACTGGGTGGCCAGAATTTTCTATTAATAGCTCCAAATAGAAAACGCCAAGGACCAATTTAATTCAAAAAGCCGAAGCCAGGGCTCTGTGGCTCTCCCTAGGTGGACAGCAGAGTCAAGACCCCTCGGCTCCCTCCTTTCCCCGGACATTACGCCGAAGGGAGACTCGGAACACGAAAAATTCTCTCTGAGAACGCCTGAGCCCACCTGGGGTCACTGTCATCCCTGGGGAGAGTGGGCAGAGGGCAGCCGGCATGCAGACGGGAGCTGGGGACAGGCAATGATTAGAGAAGGCGCCGTGCAGTGATCAGGCCCACAGAGGCTGGTAGGAGGGGCCCAGGGACTTTGGCACTGGGAGATAGCGTGAAATGTCCCTCCAGACTGTGTGATAGCCACCGGGGCGGGGTCCTTCGCCTTCTGCAGGCAAACGCCTTGCCCCAGCATTCTCTGCCCAGCCCCACCGCTGCCAGCGCGAGCCCAGAAAGACCTTCCGGACACGTATTTCTGACGCCAGAGAACCCTGCTTCCTTTCCCTGGAAGTTACTGGAAGATGCTGAGAGGGCTAAGCGTGGGACAGGATGGGCTGAGTGAACTCTCGGAGGAACAAAACTTCACTTGAAAACATGAAAGAGGCCGGCCGCCGCAGCTCGCGCCTGTGATCCCAGCACTCTGGGAGGCCGAGGCGGGAGGGTCGCTTGGGCCCAGCTGCTGTGAGCTAGGATGACGCCACCTCGCTCCAGCCTGGGTGGAAAACATCAAAGATGTTGATCTTTTTCTAAGAGAAAGGAAACTGTCACTGACTGCTGTGTCTAAACAGTGAACGGTATTTACCCAGGCCCCTGGGGACGGTGAATGCTACCAAGCGCACGCGGCGGCTGATGACCAAGAGAGGGGCCGAGGGAAGGACGTGGTCAGAGCAGCTGCTCTGGGCGGGGATTCAGGGGAGTTTTTAGAACAGGGGGTCTCACCCAGGACCATTCTGCCTCTCGAGGGACGCTGGGCCATGTCTGAGGACATTTGTGATTGTCTACAACTAGGGGGTGCTCCTGGCACGGCGCGTGGAGGCAGAGACACTGCTCAGCACCCTGCAGTGCCCAGGATGGCACTCCCCCGAGACAATGACCCAGCCCCAGTGTCCACGGGGCTTTAGAGCGTGTCCTCTTGAGAACAAGCGCGTGTGATCACTGAGACGAAAAGGAAACTTGATTTAAAAAGGCCATCCGGCCTGGACGCAGTGGCTCACGCCTGTAATCCCAGCTCTCTGGGAGGCTGAGGCAGGAGGATCGCTCGAGCCCAGGAGTATGAGGTTGCTGTGAGCTAGGCTGACACCACGGCACTCTAGCCAGGGTGACAGAATGAGAGTCTGTCTCAAAAATAAATAAATAAATAAAAAGTAAAAGTAAAAAGCCTGTCCGGTTGAAGGCACACGAAACGACCCACCCAAGGGGGAAGCACCTGGATCAGACCCCGGCCATGAGGAGCAGCTCTGCTCCCACTGGAACAGCCAGAGCCGCTGTGACCACTGAGCCCAAGCAGAGCAGCCGGTGGGGACGCTCCCAGGATGCCGGTGCCACCAGGTCAGCAGTTACCGGCAGCCAGGTCCCGGCTGCTGTGCTCAGGGCCCCTGGACAAAAGCCCAGAGGGAGCCGCACGCCAGCAGGAAAGGCCCTCGCCAGGCCACTGTGCCCGCTCCTGCCCCTGGTGGCCTGCCCGCACAGGGGCAGGCTTAAGAGGGGCCATGGACACCTCAGATGGGGAAACTGAGGTCCGCGGAAGGCACAGGACCCTGCAGCAAGTCTGAGGCTCCTGGTAGAACCACCCAGGCCTCCACGGTTCCCACCAGACCCCAAGAGCACATCCTGTGGCTCTGGTCCCCTGGTCCTGCGTTACCTGGGCCCTTGCCCGAGGCCTCCAGCTTGCGGAGCTTGGCGATCTCGTCCTCGGTGATGGTGGTCATGTCCCGCCAGAAGTCCGCGTTCTTGCCCTGCTCCAGCTCCATGTACACCTGGGTGGGGGCAGGGGGCAGGGTGAGGACGCTGTTGGCCCTGGGGCCTGGGTACGGCGGGCAGTGGGGCTGGCGGTACCTGGATGTCCTCCAGCAGGTCCTCCATGTCGGCCACGGTGAGGCCGTTGAGGAAGGTGTAGGGCTCGTGCATCTCCACGGCCAGGTCGTCGTCCTCGGCGCTGATGTACTTGGCCAGCAGGTCAATGGGCTTGGCCCGCCCGTCCCGGATACGGATCTTGGAGCTGCGGGGACAGGAGGTGGTGGCGTCAGAGCTGGGGGGACATCCTCCTTCCTGAAAATATGGGTCAGAGGCTGGCCCTGGTCCCCCAAGGGAGCCCCTTGACTGGGCAGGCCCGAGCTGGCAGGAGCCTCAGATGCCATTAAGTGCGAGCCCTTCCCTGGGACCGGTGCAGTCGGCTGGCAGCTCAGCACAGCGGGGCCAGGGCCGGGCAGAAACCCGTGGGTGAGGGAGCTGTGGGTTCGGGCAGAGTGACAGCAGTGCAGATGCTCTGGGGTGAGTGTGAGCTCGCCGTGCAGGGTTCTAGGTGGCTAGTGGGGCCTCCGCGCACCGCAGCTTGGCCTGCTGGAGGTGGAAGTTGTCCTCTTGCTCCTCCCACGTCTTGAAGTGCTCGGCCTCCTTCTCCCGCTGCAGCATCTCCAGCTCCTGCTCCCGCATGGCCTTCTCCCGCTCGCGCTCCAGCCGCAGCTGCTTCACCTGGGGGTGCACGAGCGGGCCGAGGGTGGGACAGGGTGGCCGTGCAGATGCATGACGGGGTCCCCTGCTGCCTGCTGGGGTTGGGGTACGGCCCGCCCACTTGTCCTGAGCACAGGGGTTGGTCCAGGGACACCTGGGACAGCAGGTGCCCTCTCTCTGCAGGAGACGCAGCAGCTCAGAGCGGCTGGGCCATCCCAGCCACCTACAGAGGACATCTGAGCATGAAGCCCAGAGGACACAGAGCCCAGAGGGGAGGGAAACGGCCCCTGGATCCAGCCGTGCCTGAAGCCTGCCCCCGGGGACTTCCCTCACAAGCCAGCTCCATCTCGCCCGGGCTCTGGGCCCTGGAGAGGGAGGCCCTGCACTGCGCGGGGTGGGGCTCCCACCTTTTGCAGCTCCAGCCGGTTGTCCTCCTGGATCCTCTTGTTGCGCTCCTTCAGCTCCTTTTCCTCCAGGTGGCCGATCCCCTTCTTCTCCAGGGCCTGCACGGCAGCGCTGCTGGGCTCAGACTCCGCCCCGCCCGCCCTGCCACCGCCCCAGGGAGCTGTCCACGCCCCCCACCCTGGGAGTGCGAGCAGCCAGTGCAGAGGAGTGAGCTGCCCGTGGCCGCACGTCTTCCTGCTGCCACCCCAATGCGCCGGAAGCACAGATGGGACCCCACCATGGGCGAGACATGGCAAAGACACAGAACAGAGGCGCCAGTCCCCCACTGCGAGAACTGTGGCTGCCACCGCTGGGAGGGTCTGGCCCGGGACCTGTCGACCCGTTTTACATGGGAGCCTCGCGGCGCTGGCGCTGTGAGGGTCAGGCCCTCAGTGAGTGGGAACCCCCAATCACGTGTGGGCAGGGTGGCGGGTGAACAAGGACGCGCGGGAACCAACCTTGCTCGGTCACTGCAAGCGGGAGGCAGGGGCTCCCACACTCCCAGGCCACGGGGCACCCCCCCCCACACACAGGGGCGTCTTCTCTCTCCATGTCCTCACTTCAAGGCGGGTGCACGGGGCATGGGGGCTGCACCTGGTCACCTTGCACCCTTGACATCATCTCGTGGTGGCTGCTGAGCCCTGTGCCCCTCACCCATCCCTCCCGGGGGGCTCTCAGGATCCCACGGAAAACATGCTTCCAGGGCGACCAGGGCTGCCTGGCTGGGGACCACCCCACGGATGCTTGGGCCACTCCGTGGTCTCCCCAGGCCCACCACCACTCAGGCTAATGGTGGCCACACTTCCCACCTCCATGCTGCAGAGAATGGCAGCTAAGGGCACGGGCGCAGGCCCAGGGCCCGCTGTGGCACCCAGCACGCGGCAGGCACGAGACACGAGTGTGGTGCTGAGGTCCCGGGAGGCAGCGCCTGACAGAATGTCGTGGGTGGCCCCACGTCAGCTGTGACCCGAAAGGTGAGAAGGAACAGCCGTGGGGGGAGGAGGGGGTTGTCCAGGCAGAGGCGGACGGAGCTCGCTGTGTTTGAGACACCAGTAAGAAGCCACCTGGGGATGTCCTGACTTCCAACTGTGTGAGCACAAAGAGAGTGTGGGCCGGGCCGCCTGCTCCCTCTGCCATCCACTGGGGGGCGCTGCTTTGGGTCGAGGTGTGTCTTCCACAAAGACTCGTCACCCTACCAACCCCTGCGAGCTGTGACTGTGACCTTATTTGGAATTGGGTCTTTGTGGATGCTGGCTGGTGAGGATGAGGTCACCCCAGAGGAGGACGGGCCCTGATCCAGTGACCAGCGTCCTTATAAGAAGAGGGAAACTCAGACACGGGAAAGAGAAGGCCACGTGAGGACGCAGATACTGGAGAGACTGGAGCGACGTGGCCTCGTGAGCGACACCCAGGCTTTGCCGGCAGCCAGCAGAAGCTGGGAGGGGCAGGAAGGACCCTCCCCTGGATCCCCTGGAGGGATCCTGGCCCTGTGAACACCCTGATTTCAGACTTCTGGGGCCCCAGAACTGAGATGATAAATTCTGTTGTTTTTCTTTATTTTTTTGAGACAGAGCCTCGCTCTGTCACCCAGGCTGGAGTGTCGTGGTGCCATCACAGCTCACTGCAGCCTCCGGCTCCTGGACTCAAGCGATCCTCCCACCTCAGCCTCCCGAGTACCTGGGACTACAGGCACTACCACACCTGGCTAATTTTTCTTATTTTTCATAGAGATAGGGTCTTGCTATGTTGCCCAGGCTGGTCTAAAACTCCTGGGCTCAAGCGATCCTCCTGCTTTGGCCTCCAGGAGTGCTGGGATCACAGTGTGAGCCACCGTGCCTGGCCAATTCTGTTGTTTTAAGCCGTGTGCCTGGGGCTGGTGCAGGATGAAACGACCAGCTCAGAGATGACACAGTGCCCAAAACCATGGAACCCTGTCCTGGGTGTGTCATGCTAAGAACCTGTTCTCCAGTCACGAGTGAGGCTGGGCTGGTGTTCTGGGCAAAGACTGACTGAGTCTCCCGCTGCAAGAGACAGTTGATGGCAGCAAGGCTGACGGTGACAGAAACGGGTGTGTGGGCACGCGCGTGTGTAAAATGAACTCTTTCACGACAGAGCACAGGCTGGGGGTGTCCGCCGTGAGTGCTAGGGGCTCTCGAAACAGCAGAAATTGTGCAGAGAATGCAAACATAAGTCCTTAGAGAAGGAGGAGGGCCCTGGGACAGCATGGACCCAGACTTTGCAACACGAGCTGCTCACCTTGCTCCAGATGAAGGTGCCCAGAAGGTTGTTGTCTCCGAAGGGGTTGTCGGTGTTGGTGTAGCCCATGTATTCCTCGCCCCAGCCCATCTTCTCCCGCTTCTTCCGCTCCTTGGCCTCCTTCTTGGCGAGCCGCCGGGCGCGCTTCTCCTCGGGCGTCTCGAAGGCCTTCATCAGCTCCTCCTGCTGCTTCCGCTCCTCGCGCAGCCGCAGCCGCTCCTGCAAGCTCTGCTGGTGGCTCAGGGCGGCTGCTGCAGCCCGGGGACTCTGGCAGCGCCCTGGGGACGCGGAGCTGGACCCCGAGGAGCCGGGGGACCAAGAGTGCGCGCGCTGGTGGCCAGCCCATGAGCCCCGCTGCTCCTCACCGGAGTCGGACTGAGAGGAGTGGTCCCTCGAGCGCCATCGTGGTGGCGGGGGGCTCCGGCTGCGCCTCCCTGGCCGCTGCCACGGTTCCTCCTCCAAATCTGACCTGCGGAGAGGACCCGCAAAGGCCTGCTTAGTGCCTGCTGCTCTGTCACCTGTTTGACAGATGCTTACTGGGTGCCTGCAAGGGGCCAGGCGGTGTTCTAGGTTCTGGGGACACAGCAGTGCCCAAAACATTGGTGTCTCCTGCCTCCCTGGGCTCACTGTCCAGTGCATCTCACCAAGGAAGACATCAATAAATAAACATACAGTGTCACACCACACACAAGAGCCACAACAGCAATGTGGGACCACGGGGGTGGGCTGCACATTACAGAGGGCAGAGAGGGCCTCTCTGGGAGGCGACATTGAGCAGAGACCTCGAGGAACTGGGCAATGCGGCTACGGGAGGACCTGGAGGAAGAGTATTCAAGGCACAGGGAACAGCGAGGGGGCCCCTGTGGCTCGGACAGAGTAGGGCGGAGTGGAAGGAGGCGAGGGCGGAAATCAAGCTGGGGTCACGAGTGCAGGAGTTATACGGGTACAAACCACAGGACCTGACTACATCTGAGCTGTCAGGGGAGGGCTTCGCAGGTGGCAGCAGTGTTTAAATTGGTCCTATAGCTTGGGCAGGAGTCAGGTGGGGTAAAATTGGTAAGAGCAGGAAATGCAGTGTGCAAGCCCCTAGGGATGACGTCTTTAATGGCCAGGGGTCTTTGAACGTAGAGAACAAGTTCCAAATATTTTGTTAAATGCTCGCATCAAAAAAATCTAAACTATGCAAACCAATCACTTTGGAGCCCTTAAATATTGATCCCAAACTTGATCAAATTCTCATAAATACTATCAACTCTGATTACATATCTCATGTGGCTAATCATCACGAATAACTCAAATACCAGAAAAACAGCAGGCGGAAAAAACACAAAGATGACATTAACATGACTTATTGCTACACTTGAGCCAATGTTAATACATCCACACCTGGGGCTTAAACAGGCATCAGCAAACTTTTTCTATGTAAGAACCAGATGGCAAAATCTTTAGGAGTTCAGCCAGGTGCGGTGGCTCACGCCTGTAATTCTAGCACTCTGGGAGGCCGAGGCAGGCAGATAGCTCAAGGTCAGGAGTTCAAAACCAGCCTGAGCAAGAGTGAGATCTCGTCTCTACTAAAAATAGAAATTAACTGGCTAACTAAAAAAAATATATATATATATGTATATATAAAAAAAAAACTTCAGGAGTTCACAGGCCATACGGTCTAAGACACAACCATTCAATTCTGCTGTTTTATCACAAAAGCAGCCATAGATGGTACATAAACAAGAAAGCATGGTGTGTCCCAATGAAACTTCACTTCTGGATACTACAACTTGAATTTTGTATAATTCCCACATGTCACGGAATATGTGTCATCTTTTGATTCCTCTTCCCCTGCCCCCATTTAAAAATGTAAAAATGATTTTTGGTTCACAGACTGTGCAGTCTGCCGACTCCTGGTTTAAACCATCTTTTCCTTAACTCTATTCTGCTACTTACATCTTCCTGGAATTCCCGAGGTGGCAATGACCTTACTAGACTCAGAAGGAAAAGCCACCTTGTGGAACTTCACACGAAGATGTGTTTTACTACAGCCACTCCGGCTGAAGTCCTGTGTACATCTTGAGGATGGCAAGTTAACCTGGGCCAGAGCAGGGCGGGACTGGCCTGAGCGTCCCAGCCACTAAGGGGCTGAGCCAGAACTGGGACCCAGGTCTGGGAGTCAGTCCCCGTCACCAAGCTGGTTACTTTGTACCAGCGTAGAGTCCAGACACCTCTGGCCAGGTGCCTTATCTCCAGGGCCGCGGGGAAGCTGAGACTCAGGCCCGAGGAGTCAATTGTGAGTCCTGCCACCTGTCACCGCCTCTTACCTCTCACGCTCCACCTCCGTTAGCAAGTGTCCTCACCTCTACTTCCGAGATCCCTCACTTTCTTACGGTCCCTCCCTCTCATCAAGGCTGCCTTCATCTCTTGTCTATATCATCCTCCTCCCCAGTGCCGCTCTTGCCTTCCCCTCAGTCTTCCCTCCTCCTGGAAACCAGAGAAGGGGTGAAAAGTAAGCCAAACCACGTCACTCTCCCGTTCAAAATCCTCTCACGGCTCCCCATTTCCCTCCGAATAACGACCAAACCTGGCCACGGCACGCAGGGCTCTATATGATCCGCTCCCCGCCGTCCCCTCCAACCACCAGGTGCCCGGCCAGGAGCGCCTCTCGCTTTCCTTTCCGTTGCCCGGTTAATTCCGACTCGGGCTCAGACGCCCCTCTCCAGGAAGACCTCCCTAAGTGGGGGCCCTGCCGTCTCCCCGGGCTCTCCACCCCTGGTCGGGAGGCCCGGAGGGCAGGAGCCGGGTCCCCCCCAGCAGCGACCCCACCTGCGGTCTCGGCTCCGCCGCCTCCGTCTGCGCCGCCGCTCATCCTCCCGGCGCCGCCGGTCTCGCCGCCCACGGCTCCCGCTCCGGCTGCGGCTGCGGCTCCGACTCCGACTCCCGCTCTGGCTCTGCCGCCTTCTGCCCCCGCGACCCGCTGACCGCGAGCGCGAGCGTGTGTCCCGACCCATCGGCTGCGACGGTGTCCGCGGCGCTGACACAAACAGCGGGAGCCTGCGCCGGGGGCCTTCCGCGGTGGCGGCGCATGCAGGGCTGCCCTGTCCGCGCCTGAGGCGGAAAAGAGGAACGCACCCCGCCGGCCCAGCCCTCAGGGCTCCGATGCCCTGGACCCTCCCCTCCGCCTGCAACTGTGGCCCGCGTGATGCTCTCGGTCGGACTGTCCACTCCGGGATTGGGGCGTCGCCCTTCAGGCAGTGCTGGAGGCAGCCCCAGACGGGTCCTCGCGCCTCAGGGGGCCTGAGGAACTGTGCGGCGGGGCCAGGGCAAAGCCGAAACTGTGTGTGGGCGGGGCCTGGAGAGGCGGGACCGAGAGGAGGCGGGCCCCGAGGGCGTGGCCAAGGGAGGCGTGTCCGGGGAGCGAAAGGAAGGCGGGGAAACCAGGAAGGTGGTGGGTTCCAGGCAGCTCGCGAGGGGGAGTGGGCGGGAGTGAGAACGGAAACTGAAAAGTCTTGGATGCTAGGCTATGAGCCTCATCGTTATGCCCCCACCACCTGCCAATAAATACCTATGTATTTCGCTAGTTTAGCTTTTTTTTTAAAAAAAAGCTTGGATAACTCCTGGATTCCCTCTCATCCCATTTGTAGGTGGGAAACTGAGGCTCGGAGAGGGAAAGTCACTTTAACACCTGCCTTCCTAACCCAGGTCGTCTGGATTGTGCGCCGCTGCCATCACCCTCCTGCCCCACTTCTAACCACATGGGGCTGGGAGTGCCTGAGCTTGGAAGATGGTATTTAATGACTTAAGCTTTTAAAAATGGTTATTTTTAAAAATGCAATATCATAACACCGCCCCTAAACGCTGGCTTTGTGTGCTGTGCTTGGTGTGAAGGTGAGATCAGAAACTCCCCTGCCGCTGTCAGTAAGGACCCTGTTGGTCCTGAGAGGTGTGTTGTCATGGTGACAGATGGCCCAGACGGGGGGCGAGGGGGGGGAGCCTGGCCCAGTGATTTAAAAACTTCGGGATCAGGTGCGTCCCTGCAAGTATCTGAAAAGGTAAGCACGTTTGCGATCACCGGGATGTTCAGCCTGTAAGTTAGCCATGCCATTTGTACATCTGCCTCTGTGTTAAGAACTGCATTTTCGAGGGGCTCCCTTACGGACAGGATCTTACTTTCAATGCAGTTTCTCAAACTGGGAGCGGGGAAGAAACATTTTCCCCACGAGAGGTCCAGATGTCACTCAATTTGAGCAACTGTGGCAAAATGAGTACAAACTTTGGGGACCATCTGTTCCTATGTGCTGGGCTGCGCTGATGTCAGCTTTGACATGTTTTCCGAGCTGAGCTGGAACCGGAAGGAGGCCATAGCTGTTAGGGTGTTGGGGTGCTGTTGCTATTATAATAAACCCCACGAAGGTGGCTTTCCCCTTTGAGACTCGAAGTCTGCCCTCAAACTCCCACCAGACCACGCGAAGCTAAAGAGGCAAATGGACGCGGGCTGATGCTCAATACCCGATTTATTAGAGATCTCTTCCACATAAAAAGAGGGGGTGGCAGGTATGGGGGGCGGGCGGGGGCCCGGGCTGCATACGAGTGTCATTTGGGGCCAGCAGAGGCTGTTGTTTCAGAGGTGCCCACGGTTCTGGATTTGAGGAACACAGCACCCGCGTCTGTGCCACGAGGCTCGGTGCTCCGGATTGTCACGCGCCAGACGGCGGGGCGGAGGGATGGAGTGGAATCCCGGTGGGAGTTAAGACACACGAGGTTTGCAGTTTCTTGTTGTTTCCGGAATCAGTTCGGCCATAAAAAGGGGCTCGGGGTGGGGACGGGGTGGTGGGATGGAGCCACCAGAGAAAAGGAGACGAGGGGCTGCGGCGACAGTGCCATGGCAAGGTACAGGGACAGGAGTATTGCACTGAGCAGGACAGGGGACACGTCGGGATGGCTTTGGGGGGACACATGGAAGTTTCCACCTTGTCAGTCTCAGAGAAGATGCTTTTGTGTTTACAGTACAGGAAATGGGACGCTGTCCGTGTTCTCGGCGACAGCAGCTATCAGAGACACGAGGTGGGATGGATGGCGGGCCTCAGCCACCTGGGTATTTACAGACTCCTGGGGTGGGGACAGCTGGGTGGGTCCAGGGGCCTTCCTCACTGGGGGTCTGAGGAAGGCCACACGCCCGTTACATGTTATAAATAGGTCTTGCCTTCCTGCCCCCTGCCCGGAAATAATAAATGGCCGCCGCCCCTCGCACCATCTGTAGGGTAGGTCAGCATCGGTTTGCAGTTCTCTGGAAAGGAACAAAAATAAAAATGCAAGCAACACAAAATGGGTCTCGAACAGGGCCTCGGAGACTTAACACAAAAATGGAAATGTTGTGATGTCCACGGAAGTTTGCAAATTTCTCCTGCGGGTGAATGAACGATGGAGACTCGTGTGTCCCAGCGGAGGGGGCCGCCCTGGACATGGTGCCTGTCGCTCTGGGGCATCCCCACGGGCTCCGGGGTTTCTGGTGCCATCCCTGTTGGTCACCCAGGCCCCAGACGCCTCTTCTGAATTCTGCCCTGTTTGTCCCAGGGGCCGGCCAGGACCGATTGGGAGGCCGGGTGCCAGCAGGTGGGCACCAGGCTGTGACTCAAGGCCGAGGCCACTTCCCGGGGCTGGACAGACGCTCCTGGGCAGGGGCCAAGGACCCCAGATGGGTTTGTTTGGACCTGTCCTCTAAGCCACCCGGTGGCTGGTCCCTGCTGAGGGCTCTTTCCTTTCCTGGGCCAAGGAGTTGCTTGAGGGAATGTCTGTCCCCGCCTGGGAGAAAGGCCCCAGGGGTTCAGCCTGGTTCTCCACTGGCTGTGGGAGGGGCGGGGAGGGACCTGAGCAGCAGGATGCAGCAGCATCATCATCGTAGGAGCTTGCGACAGGCTCAAAAACAATCAAATCCCTGCGGGAGGTTCCAGCTGTCCTGGTCCCATGTCACTCTGCTGGGGAGGCAAGGGCTGGAGGAAGATTCTCCCAGAAGGTGCGACTTCTGCTCTGAGCCTGCCCCCAGCTCCTCCCATCCTGGGCTGTGTCACTGGGGAACCGTCACCAACACGCCTGTCTCTGGAGTCCCGTGTAACGGGCAGGGTGGGGGCGCATCCGCAGGCGGCGGGTGTCACTCTGATATAACCAGTGCCCTCTGGATGCAGCCAGGGCCCCATCGGCCACCCACTGGGCTCTGGGCTCCACGGTCCCAGTAGGCTGGTGCCTCCTCTCCTCCTTTGATCCCCATGGGGATGACATCACTTAGAAGTCAATGTAGGAAACACTCTGGGGAGAGGGGTCTGCCCGTCTAGGCTGTGCCTGGGGCAGAGGGGGTAGGGGGTGGCTGTCACACGTCAAGGCCGGCCTGCCCGCCAGCCCTCAGCTGTCTCCGGGACACAGGCTCTCTCTGGAAACCCCGCAGCCCGGCTTGGCCTCCTGCTCCGTCTCTGGCTTCGAAGGGGTGTCTCATATCGCTTGGAATGTCTTTGCTGGATGCTGCGTGGTCCACGCTGGGATGGGGGGCACGTCCCCAGCCCCTACCGTGTGCGTCTGGAGTGTGGGCACCCGAAATTCTTGCTCGCGGGGCCCCTGGGAGGTGGGGACGGGAGGTCTTTCCCGAAGGGGAAGGTGCCTGAGTGGTGGGACACACAGATGCTGAGGGGCTCAGCCAGGCGACAGCCGTCTCCGAAGCCACTGCTAAGAGCAGAGAGGTCCTGCGCCGAGGCCCCCAAACCTGAGCTGCGGGAGGGAGGGTCTGCTCCCGGGTGGGGGCGGCATCGGCGCTCTCAGGCGCCCCAGTCCATGAGGGACAGAGGCAGAGCGGGGGGACCCTGCCATCCCCTCTGCACGTCACAGGCTGAGGCTCGGAGTGTGATGTTGTCCAGGGCGGCCGGGACACAGGGTCCCCGATCCTGGAAGGTGGCAGGAACGGCCTTGTCCCCCCCGAGAGAAACATGCAAGCACAGCAGAGAACCGAAAAGTGCAGTGGGATGGAGTTTCTTCTTTTTCCGCTTGTTTTTGTGTCTTTTTTGTTCTTTTCCTAAAAAAGCACAAACGTGCTTCTGTCTCTGTGCAAAGAGTAAGGACCCAAAATAAATACATGATTTGATGCCCGGGAAGGTCCCAGTCTCGCAGGTGCAGGCAGCTGACGGGGTGCCGGGGCCCGAGAGGCTTGGTGGCCCGGAGCTGCCGGGGCGGACGGGCTCGGCCGGCGGCATCCGTCAGGGGAGGGCGAGGTCGGCCCAGGTGGGTGGGCGAGGTCCAGCGGGGTCTCCCCAGCTCTGGGTGGCAGCTGGGCAGGCAGTGCCTCCAGGGAGCGGCCGGGGCGGCAGCAGGCGCTGGGCTCCGGGTGGGGACTGCATAGAAATTACTGCAAGAGGCGAGAGGGGTGGGTGAGGCCTGCGGTGGAGCGGTGTGAGGACTCCCCCCGGGCCACCCGCTGGGCCTCCTGCCAGGGCCGAGTGCTCCGACAGGCTCCGAGACACTCACCCCACGGTCACCTCCGAGTCAGAGAGCCCAAGGCAGGGCTCCGGGCCACCCGTGCCCTCCCGGCCTGGCCTCAGTTTCCCGGCCTGTCCCCGGGTGTCTGGGGGCTGCGCTCTCGGACCCTGGCCCCCGGGCCGCACTTACTGTGTCACTCTCGCCGTCGGAGGCCGGGTGGGCCTGCGCACTATAGTGGAGTGGGGAGTACACCCAGCTCCTCTCGTCAGTGGGCTGCGGCGCGTGCAGGAGGGGCGCAGACAGCAGGGTGCGGGAGGCGCGACAGGACAGGGAGGAAGGAAGAGACAGGAGAAAATAAAAGAGGCAGGTCCCCCAGGGGCTCAGCACCGGCTGCCCTCTCTGACCGGTGCACCTGCCCCCAACCTGGACGGTCTGGGCCCTGGCTCAGCGGGCGGGCGGCAGCAGGAAGCGATTAGCGCGGGCAAGGCAGGCCCGAGACAGCAGGTGACAGAGACGGGAGGGAGAGGGGAGGGAAAGGGGCGGGGGGTGCGACCTGGACCACCGTGTCTTCCTCCTCCTCAGCCCGGCACCACCCTGCCTGTGACGACGGGGGTCCTGGGTGCCCACCCTGTTTTCTAAGCACCCGGAAGCCTCTCAGGACTTGGCCCAGCCACCCGGACAGGCTGATGGTCCCTTCCAGCTATCTGCGTGAGGGGTCTCGGCGTGGGTGAGTTGGGGGGGGCTCCTCTGGCCCCGCTCCGCCCTCTGGGTCTGCTCTCACCTTTCCTGCTCCCTGCCCTGGGGCTGCCTCACCCCGCCCGGCGCGTCGCAAACCTGCCCCGGCTGAATCCACTAGGGCGTCCCTCGGCCCCTACACTTGTCATGGCCACAACCCAGCGCGTCCCTCCTCTGTCCAGTCAGGACAGCTGGCCCAGCTGCCCACACCTGCTGCTCCTTCTCCCCTGGGGTCCCACCCACTGCTGGGACCCACCAGTCCGCCCGTGCCGATGCCTCTGTCGCCCAGGCTGGTGTCTTCACAACCTTGAAGACAGCCCTCCTCTCCCCCCAGCTCCCCGCTCTGGCCGGCCCCCCGGCTCACTACCTCTACTTGCCTCGGGCCGGCTGGAGACTCCCTCTGCCCTGAGACCCCCCCACCTGCCAGAGCCCCGTCACGGGCGCAAACCCCCCGGCACTAACCCCTGACACTGCGTAGCTCGCTCTGCCCAACGACGGCTCAGGCACTGAGGTGCCGCGGCCCTGGGCGCAGGCCCACTGGCTCCTGCAGACGATCGCAAGTGCCAGGCAAGAGCCCTGCCGCGGGAGCGAGGGGCTGGAGTCTGCCTCCCGCCCCGCAGCGCAGCCTGGGGGCCGCACCGATCACTCCCCGGGCACCACAGATGTGGGCCCAGAAAGGGTCCCCTCCTGGACCTGGGGGAGGCCGGCAGTGGCCATAGGCACAAAGGCCACTTCAGAGCCGCCCTCCAGGAGGGCCACCTCAGCTGGGCAGGGCAACCACCCAGGGCAGGGACAGCAGACAACTGCACGCTCTTGCTACCACGCTAGGAAGGACAGGACAGCAGCTTCCCTGTCCCCCAGCAGCGGGGACAGAAAGGGCCCCTCAGTCCCCAGCTGACAGGGGAAGGCTGGGGGACAGCGGCAGCCAGGATCCAAGACGGGGCTGACCCCATGGGGAACTGACCTGGGGGTCCCTCCGATCCCCTGGCCCCCACGCTTTGCCTCTGCTGCGCCCAGACCAAGGCCACGCTCTTCCTTCTAAATCACACGTTTGTCAAAGTCCAAGGCAGCCCCTCTCTGCAAACTGCTCCGACACCAGGTGACCAGGTGACCCGGCCTGGGCGGGGGCAGGTGGCTCCTGGGCTCAACCGGCCCCTTGCCCTCCCAGCGGAGCCCTCAGGCAGCTCTGGGATCAGCTCCCGGGTGTCCCACCCCCACCCCCGTGGACTTCCTGTTGCCTGGGATGCCTGGAGGGGGCTGGGGAAGTGGGCTCCACCTCTGGGGCCCGTGGATGGGGCTGGGTTGGGGGTGGCCCCGACAGGGCCTTGCAAGAACAGAAGCTCCTACTCCAGGCCTGTGCCTGTCCTGCTGTGCAGCTGTGGGCAGCTCCTCAGCCTCTCTGGGCCCTTGATCACTGTTCACAATGACAACAACAGGCCCCTGAAGCTACTGGGAGCTCCCCTGGGAGCTCCCAGGGGAGCTGCGGGGGAGTGTGGACCTGGGTTTTGTCTAAAGTTTGTTCTCCTGCAGGGTCCCAGGGTAGGGAGGCCTCGGCTTCCCTGTCTGTGAAATGGGTATGGAGACGCCAGCTCCTCCCTGCCTCGGCAGCCCTCAGCTGCTCTGCCCTTCATGACGATCCCTGTGCAGTTGGGCAGACAGCCCAGTGGGAAGGGTCCACCTGGCGCGCCCTGATGTGGCAGGGCTGGCGAGGGGCAGAGGTGCCCCTGAGCCTCAGCTGTGCGCTGGGACAGTGTCCCCATATCAAGTGCCGCTGCAACGCGGAACTGAGTGACATTCTCCTGTGAAGCATGCAGCACGGCGCCTGGCCGGGCTGGCACGGCCATTTTCCCAGCGTCCTCTGGAGGATGGGAGATGCCGGGCGCTGTGTTTCGGGCCAGGGACCTGCGCGGCTCCCTGCTGCCCTTCTCCCCAGGGTGGCCGCTGCGGTCACTTACAGTGCCCGAGGAGCTCGGCGTCACGGCCCGCAGTCGGCGATGGCGGGGAGAGTAAATCCAGTACCTCCCATCCGTGAACTGCACGGGCGGCGGGCCGGGCGCGGAGGAAGGAAAACAGAGGACACGGATGAGGCCACAGGAAGCCCCCGGCCGGGCGGAGAGAGGTGGTGGGAGACAGCGCGGCTAGAGGCTGGGGACAGGCGACTGCCAAGCCGGGTGGAGGGTGCAGGCGGGGGTCTGGCCGAGGCTGCTCCCTTCTCTGCAGCCCACCCAGGCGTCAGGACACAGACACACGGCAGAACCACCCCCCAGCTGCCCTCCAACCAACGAGAGACCAGGATTCGCACAAACCAAGCCTGGGGCCAGGGTGATGACGGGTCGGGGGACAGGCACATGGCCCCCTCCACCGTCCTCCGGGGCCAGCAGGGGCACAGAGCAGGGCTGGTGGTTATGAGGCCACTGGGCGGGTGCCCCCAAATCAGACCTGAGCCTGGTGCCCCAGCCTGCCTGCCCCGGGGGTGCGGAGTGGGAAGGGGGCACGGCGGGGCTGTAGCCTCTGCCCCAACCGTTACCTGGGGCTGTCTGAGCCCAGAGCAGCAGCCCCAGGACCTGCCGTTGAGACTGGACGTCGCAGGCCTCCCTGGCTGCCCCGCAGCTGCCTCACCCAGGCCCCCAGTGAGGGGAGGGAGGTCCCATGTCCCCAAGGCCAGGCACACCCTGCCTTGTCCAGGAGCAGCCGTGTGTCCCCGGCTGGGGAGCCCTCCTGCCACAGGCCTGGTCCCCTGGCTCTCCTGAAGGACGGAGCCCACCCAGCCACATTCACCAAGGGAGGGAGGAGATCCCATCACCGCTGGCATGCCCGGCCACCAGGCTGCCAAGGACACAGGGCCTTGGCCTCTGCCTGGGCCTTCCTGTGGGGCTGAGCATCTGAGGGCTCCGGACGATTCCCAGGGCGACTGAGGAACACGGCTGCAGCCGTGGCCGTGGCCGTGGCTGGTGGCCAGGCTGTGGTCACAAGGCCAGGAAGTGGGGATGGGGGCAGCCCTGGGGCTTAGAGGGTCTGGCCTGGCTGGCGAGGGGCCGTCCGCGGCCTGCATGGTGAGACCAGACAGAAGGCGGGTGCGAGGGCGTCTGGCGGCTGTGTGTGCCGACGGCAGGGCACGCGTGTGCCCGACTGTGACACATGGAGGAGAGGTCCGTGGACGGCCCAGGGCGGAGGAGCCCGGGGGACTTACAAAGTAGATGTCGGTGGCGGGCGCGTCCTCCTCGTCCGAGGCCTGGCTGGCAGGTTCCGAGGCCTGGCTGGCAGTTTCCGCTTCGACAGCAGCAGAGGCACCGGCCAAGGACGCCTCCACCCTGGGGATGGGCAGACAGGGAGTCCTGGGCGGGCTCAGGGCCGCACCCACCCTCCCGCCCCTCCCCGGTCCAGGCAGAGGCTGCGTCAGGGTGTCACAGCTGAGATGAGAGACTCCAGCGGGTACCCGGCTGTGGGCCGTTTCAGCAAAGCAGAACAAGACAAAACGTCCCAAGAAACCCCACCAGACGCCAACCCCAGGATTGTCCTGCCAGCCCCGTGACCCAGTCTGTGCACCCCCGGGAGGTCATGTGAGTTTCTCATCTGTAAGGAGGGGGAACACGGGACCCGCCCCAAAGGGGTTGGAAGCTCTTTCTCCTCTCCATCCAACACTCAGTACATGCCAGGGCTGGTTCTAGAGCCTTCTTGTGAATGAACCCAGTGACTCTCTGTCATGGCAGTGGGGAGACAATGCTGCTAATGCCCCTGTGTTACAGATGAGGAAACTGAGGCACAGAGAGGTGCTAAGGAATGTGCCTGAGGCTGGAATGTTCCTGGTGGCCAGGAGACAGACACCTGATTTTCATCTCACCAACGACACTAAGGACTTGTTCTCCCACTGTGTTTGAGGTTCGGCTGTTTTCGGCAGAGACTGAAATTTTACACTGCAAGATTCGGATAACAGCAGAGAGTGGATGGTACCAGGACGTGTGTGCATGCGCGTGCATGTGTATGTGTGCGCGTGTGTGCATGTGTGTGCGTGTGCACGTGTGTGCGCGTGCGTGTGTACGTGCGCGCGCGCGTATGTATGTGCACGTGTGCATGTGTATTTAAAATACACTCCCAGTGGCAAGGCCGGCCTGGGAATCTGCTGAGAGTGCTAAACGAGGTCTCTGGGAACAAAAATAAAAAAGCATCTAAAGCAAGAATCGTTAGAAAGGCCCGGATCTGCCAACGCAGTGACGGAACTGCACACACCAAGGAGAAGAGACACAAGTGGAGACACAAAGGCGCCAGATGATGACAGTGGACACACTGGTCCTAAGAGGCTCCCAGCAAAAGCTCGGAGCCCAAAGAGAACATGCGCCTTCATTCCACACGTCTGTGGACATTTCAAACAGCAGGTTTTGAACTTGACCATTAGTATTTTAGGCTTTTCTTTTTTTAAAGGCATAGACTTTTTTTAAAGGCTACTTTGTTGAAATCGAAACTCAGTAAAATTAAAAATAAATGTTAAAGAGATGAAAAAAAATATCCTTAAATATTTGGAGGTTCAGAGATGCTCAACAACCCTCCCCTGGGTGCTGTGTACACCGGGCTGGGTCCTTCTCTGGGGAGGGGCCATCCTGGGCCTGCAGGTGCTGGGCAGCGTCCCTGCCTCCACCCACCCCATGCCAGGAGCTCCCCCCATGGAGCTGTGACAACCACAGATGTCCCCAGACATCACCCAGTGTCCCCTGGGGGGCAGAATACCCCCCAGCTGGTTGAGAACCGCTGCCTTCGATCAAAAGAAGAATTAAAAGCAAATTCATTATCTGTATGAAACAACTGCTTTGTGCTAAACCTCCGGGTGCTGCGGGCTCTCCCAGGCCCACAGCAGGTGCCCCGACCTCCCACCGAGCTGCACTCACCCCGCATCCTCCTCCTTGGGGACCACGATCTCCACGCTGCACGTGGGCTCCACCTGCACCGTGACCTGCTGCACATCTTCTTCCACGTGTGGCTCCTCCTGGGGCCTGGAGGCAAGGGGAAGCTGAGCCTCAGTTTCCCTCCTCACTCTCCTGCCCCCAGAGTGCCTGTCAGACCCCAGGTCCAGTCCCGCCAAGGAGCTGGGAGCCTCCAGCCTCGGCCTGGTCCCTCTGGCTGTCACACCCAGCCAGGGGTCTGAGTCGGGGGAGAGGCTACCACCTGGGTCCCTCCTGTGATGCTGGCACCTGGCAGGGCCTAGGGTACAGCAGGTCCTTGGGGCACATTTACAGACTGAGCAAATGGCAGCCCCAGCATGCTCGGGGGTCGCAGATGCCGCCCACAATCCTGGGGGTGCCCGGGCTTGGAAGCCGAGGCCCTGCTGCAGGCTGCCAGAACATTCTGGCAGCAGACCTGGGCATGCATGTCCTCTCTGAAAGGCAACCTGAGAGCAGAAAGGTTGCTGACTTGGGAGCCAGGTAGCTGGGCAGAAGGGAGAGTGGCTTCCCACTGCTGGCACCTGGAGTTTCTTTCATTAGTGATTAAAAACCAATTAAGGAAAATAATATCTATCACTGCCCTGACGTTAATATGAACACACCTGGGAACCACCGGAATGTCCCCAGAGGGGCTGGCTAAGTAAGATGAAGGAAGGGCCCTGGCAGTCCCACACTGGCTGGGAGGATCTCTGCCTACCAAGTGACAAGAGCAAGGTGGGGGTGGCTGCAGAGACGCCGCCTTTAGTGTCAAAAGGGAACCACAAGCCTGGGTGTACGCTCGCTTGTGTACTCACAAAACACCTCTGCGGAGACACAGAACCCACGGTCCCGGGGCAGCTCCCGGGGAGGGATCAGTGGGGGCAGGAGGGAGGCGTTTCGCCACATTCCCTCTCGTATTTTTAAGTTAAAAAAAAAATTGGTAGAAGAAAAAAGAAGGATGGACAGGCCAAGCTGCCTCAGGTCCCTGGGGCCCCAGGCTGGAAGAAACAGGCAAAGCGCCTCGGAGATTCTGCGCAGTTCTGCAGCCTGGCGGGGACTTGAACCTGTGCCCGGGACAGAATGGTCAGACGCACGGGGGCTCTGGGTGGGGAAACGGGGGCTCGGGGCTGTGCAGGACGCCTGGTGAGACTGAGAGGACAGGGCAGGGGAGGGGACCAGGGTCTCACCTGCCATCCTGTCCGGAGGACTGTGTGCGCCGCCTGCAGAGAGACCCCAACAGGTGAACCACTAGTCCCCGCCCACCTACCTGCGGCCACTCCTAGTTGCCCCGCCCACCTGACCTGGCCCCACCCACCTGACACTGGCCACCCCGCCCCCCAGCCCTGCTCGCCCCACCCACCTGCCCGACCACGCCCACCAGCCCTGGCCGCCCCGCCCACCTGTACCGGGGCTGCTCCGACGTCTCCGAGGGGGAGCGCTCCGGGATGGAGAGGGAGGTGGACGACAGGGTCGTGGCAATGGAGGCTGTAGTGGCTTCTTCAAAAGAAGGCGGCGTGCAGGGCAGGAGGTCGGGCCGGCCTGCAGGGAGGGGGCGGTGGCACCTGGTGGAGCTGCCGGCCCCTCCACGAGGCCCCGTCGGTTCCCCGCCCCCGACTCGGGTCCCCTTGTGCCTCCAATATGCAGGTGCAGTCCCTGCCCCAGGGCCTTTGCACGGGCTGTGCCCCTTCCTCCACGGTATTCTCCAGCCTCTCCCTGCCTGGAGTCTTTGACACCCCAGGGCTGGGAGGGAACTTCTGGACACCCCTGGTAACAGTGACTGTTTGGGAGCCTTCCCAATGGTGCCTTCTATGCCCAGCTCTCTCTGTGGTTCTTGCTGTGGACCCTGTCCCAGCTTCTTACTCACTGGTGGCTCTGTAGGTCCCTGAGGTGACTGTGAAGTCCCCTCCCCTGAGGGCACAGCCCAGCCTCTAGAGGCCTCACCTGGCCCCTCCAGCCCCCAAGCGCACCTGCCGAACTGCCCACCAGCTCACCTTCGTCCTCCAGTGTGGGGTAGCTGCGGGCCCCCCGAAGGTCGTACTGCGCATCCTCCCGCTCACTGGGGATCTGGCTGGCGGAGAAGGCGGCCGTGGGCCCAAGGGGCTTGACAGCCAGCAGGGCCCCACGTCCCTTCTTGGATGGAGAGGACTTCAGGGCTGCGGAGGGCGGAGGGCAGGGTGGGTGCTGGCGCTCAGGGCTGCTGGGGCATGGCAAAGCCCAGGCGGGACCCAACCGGCCTCTCACGTCCTCCCACGCACACACGGCCTGGTCTGCACCAGCACCGCCCACCACCGGCCCCAGGGACCCTCTGCCCTGCCCCAGGCCCGGGGAAGCAGCAAAGCAGCTTGGTGCAAAGGCCGGCTCTGCCACTGGAGGCGCTGGGGAGCTGGTTACCAGACCTGTCCACTCGACTCTGAGACACGTGAGGCCCCCACTGCATCTGCCCCCCGACACCAGGGCCCTCCCGACACGAGGCAGAGGCAGCCACCACGCCTGCCAAGCTTGCCCGAGCCTCATCCCCTTCCACTCTCCGCCCGGTCCTGGCAGTGCCCCTGTTTTCAGTCGGGCACCGAGGGCCCTAGGGAGCGCTGGGCACTGGCATTGGAGAGGCCCGTGGCCCAGTGCCAAGAGCCTGGTGGCTGTGTGACCTGGGGACTCGGCAGCACCAGGCTTGGGGGGCCAGGTGACACCCTGCTGTCCTCACTGCTCTATATGTAGGGGGCCAGTGACACTGCAGAGCCCCTGCATGGGCCTACTGTCCTCACCAAGCCCTTGTGACCTCTGCCCCCAGAATGGCCCGGCACAGCTCCTGGTACACAGCAGGCACTCAGTTTGCCTCAAGACACCAGGGAGGACAGCCCAGGCCATGGTGTGCTGGGAAAGCCTTAACAACCAGCTCTCTGGAGACACAGCTGGGCAGTGTGGTGGCCCCCAATTCCCACTGTAGAAAATACTGAGGGGAGGCCCCTGCCAGGGAGCTGGGCACAGAAGTGCTGGGCTGGCTCTGGAGCAGGCCCCAGGGGACTGCGCCTGGCCCCGGGCTGGGAGAGTGGGCCCCGTCTGCGAGCGCTGGGCATTTGGCATGTCCATCCCTGCCTTCTGGAAGTGACCTCCCTGTGGGTGTGCACGTGAGGACGAGGCTGGGACAGCAAGGCCCACGCTGAGACCACTCATGCGCTGGCAGACGCTGGCTGAGCGCCTCCTGCGTGCCAGGCCTGTGCTGGCGCCCTGGGACCTCCCCGACCACACCCTGAGGGGTGGTGGCCGCCTCCCTGACACCCTAGGTACAGTGATGCTGTGGGCAGCTGGGCCAGGCCCATCCAGGCCGTGTACAAACACACTGCACCCTCACAATGCTATGCAGGTGGGGAGACCGAGGCACAGAGGGGTGTTGTCGCTCAAGACCACAGGGCCAGGCCAGGGCCACACCAGGATTCAGGATGCAGGCTCCGGGCCCCTGCGCCACACTCCCGTGCCGGGCAAACAGCCCCCGACCTCGTTCCCTGGGTGAGGCCTCTGGTCCGGGGCAGGACAAAAGGGCTCAGGGCTTGGCGCCTCCCAGTTGGCTCTGGGCACGTCCCCACCACGCCCTCCCGCTCCACAGGCTCTGGCGGCTTACAGGAGTTCTTCCGAAAGACTGTGTTGCTCATGAACTTGAAAAAGCGCTCGGCGTAGAAGCTGGGGCGGTGGACGGAGACCGTGTCCTGGAAGAGAGCAGGGGGTGGCAGGGCAGAGGGGGTGTCGGTAGCCGAGACTGCTCTGGCTCTGCCAGGACGGCCCCGGACACCCGCTGTGTGCTGGGCGCGGTGGGGAGCCACCTTCCGTGTATAAAGGGAAGAGGTGGGTCCATGGAGCAAGGGCTTCCCAGAAGGGGACCCAAGAAACAGGTGACAGTGGTTCCCTTGGGGGAGGGAAGCTGGGTAGCAGGGAACAGGGTGGGAGACTGTTTTCACTATAAACCCATTTGTGTTTTTGAACCATGTGACTGGTTCAAAGAAAAGGGAGGATTTCTCTGAAACAGGGGTTGGCAAAGTCTGGCCCCACGCCTGCTTTGTCAATAAAGTTTTATCGGCAGGCGGCCTCGCCTGCTCCCGCACGTTTCTGTTCTGTCCCTGGCTGCTTCTGTGCTCCGAAGGCAGAGCTCAGCCCAATCGGAGGCTAGTGTCCCCCAGGCCAGGCTGACCCGAATGTCCCCGACCTGGACATAAGGCAGGGGGCTCCTGGGGGCAGTGGGCTCAGTGAATGCCGAGCCCCTAATAAGCAGACACTCTTTGCTGTTCCCGGGATCAGTGTCTTTGTCATCCATGACACGGTTCTCAGCTTTGGCACACCTGACATTTTGGGCCGGATCATTCTTGGTTGGGGCTGGGGCCATCCTGGGCACTGCAGGTGCTGAGCAGCGTCCCTGGTCCCCACCCGCTCCGTGCCAGGAGCACCCCCAGTGTGACAACCGCAGATGTCCCCAGACATGGCTCAGTGTCCCCAGGGGACAAGATCACCTGGCTGAGACCACCCCCTACTGTGACGAAACAGAATCCCTCTGGACACACGGCCTTCCAGAAGGAAAACCGTTCCCAGCCTCCCCTGCGTGAGGCGTAGCCAGGCGCCAGTGCCTCGTGCCTTCCTCCAGCTGGGATGGGACGTGGTGGTCCGGCTGGAGGGCAAGGACAACCCCAGGGTGTGGAGCAGCGGCACAGACCAGGCCGCCTCTCCAGGACCACACAGCTCCCCTGTCTGCACGGGCAGCGGGACCACCTTGACCTTCCCCAAGTCCAGAGTGCTGACCGCTACGGCACGGGGCACCTGGCCTCTGAATGAATGAATGAAGGTTCTCACCCCGTCATGCACCAGAGCCTTCCAGGTGTGCTCCAGCTTCTTGATGAACCTACAAAGAGAAAAAATACCCGAACGTCGGCCCAAATTGGCCAAGCCCTCCAGTCCAGGGGGTCTCACCAGGGCGACTCTGTACCCCCTCCCCCGGGGACACTGGGCCACATCTGCATCTGCAGGTGTCCGTGGTTGTCAACTCAGGGCGGGGGGGAGCTCCTGGCCTGTAGTGGGTGGAGGCAGGGATGCTGCTCAGCACCTGCAGGGCCCAGGACGACCCCTCCCCAGAGGATGAGTCGACCCACTGCCCACAGTGCTGGGGGAGACCCTGCACTAGAGGGACTGAGACGGCAGCTGCCACACCAGCAGGAAGCCAGAGCCCCCTTGCTCTCTCCTTGACGCCCAAGCTGAGCCCAGCCCCCTCTCCACTGCCTGGTGCCACCAGCCAGACCGCTCCTCTGGGAGCTTCCCAGACGCCCCCATCCTCCTGGCTGGAAGGGAAGGTTCAGAGAAAGTTCAGCACAGCCTGGTCCTGGGAGGAGCTCACGGCTGCCTGGGATCTGGTGGCCCCTGTCCCCCCCACCCTGAAAGCTACCTAATCCGGCTTCCACGCCTGAGGAGGACCCTGCAGGGGCCATGGCTGACTGTCAGGAGGGAAAGGTGACAAAACGTGACTAGGAGGGCCCATTTTGACACTTCAAAGAGAAGTTCCAAAGAAACTGCCAAGCGGGGGGCATCTCCGCTCATGGCCCCTCCTGTGCCGTGTCTGAAAGGTCCCCGTCTGAAAGGTCCCTAACGAGCACGTGTCACTCTAAGGATAAAAGACTGACACTGGGCAGGAGCTCACTGCTGGAGGCTCATGGACAGCCGTGGCCCTGGCGCTAGGTTATGGGGAGGGCTGGGCTGTCTGTTCCTTCCGGGTTTTTCCAGCACGTGTCCACGCCTGAGATTGTATGATTACGAAATCTGGTGACATCTGACATCGGGTCAAAGATGTAAACTTCGTGGCCCAAAGTGAGAGTTTCTAGAACCCAGTCCTTGGATACTCAAGGGGCCCGGAGGCCACCTGTGGGGGGGTGCGGGGATGGGGCAGGCGCGAGCCTCCCGGGTGGCCGTGGCACGATCACCTGTAGGACTGCAGGATGTCGATGATGCCGATGTGCAACAGCAGCCGCTCCCCGCGCCCGTTCACCGCGGGGATCCCGCCCATCCTGGGGAGAGAGGGCGGCTCAGCAGCCCGCAGAGCAGGAGGCTCCGGGCTCTAGGACCCACCAGCTCCCGAGGGTGGCAGCTCAGCCGAGCCCTCGAGCAGGGTCCCGGCACCAGGGAGCCTATGTCCTGATGCCCCTGCTCAGTTCCCGGGCTCACAGCGGGATGCAGGATGCTGCCCAGGGACCCGGCTAGGAGATGTGGGCACACGCCCCCACGCACGGGGACGTGCACAGACACACACAGGCTTGCCCCGGGACCCCGAGCTCTCAGGTGCAGCCTGGGGAGTTAACTACGTCCCTGCAATGTGCGGTTAGTGAGGCTACACGATGCAGCAGCCAGCTGAAGCCACCACGGTCCCAGACACAGCGGGCGCAGGCTTGGTGCACCCTGCTCACTCCACACCACACACCGCTGGCCTCACCTGCTCCCCGACAAGCCCCACGAAGACCCTACAAAGGCCAACAAGGTCTGAGGGGGGCTGTGCAGGACCTCTGCACAAGCTGCCCCGCCCCCTGCCCCCCATCCCCGCAGGGGCCCCAGGCCCAGCTCCTCCTCTGTCCCCAGCAAATGATGGCCCAGTGCCACCTACACCGGCTCCCGGGTCCAGGGTCAACCTTGGCTCTGTGCCCAGCTGCTACGTGCTTAGCATGGCTGCCCCCACATCGGAGCCTTTGTTTCCTCAGCCGGAAATGGAGGACACTACCTCCCCCCTCCAGGCCCCCCAAGGACTGAACAAGGTAACAGACGTGGAGGCTCCATTACTTCATGGTTGGTGCACAGTGACCAGGCTCTGCTGTGACCAGGGGACACTCTTGACACTGCTGTACTGTCAGTCCTGCCCACCCTGGGGACACCAGGTAGTGTCTGGGGACATTTGCAGTTGTCAAGACTGGGGAGGGGGTGGTCCTGGCACAGAGTGGGTGGGGGATGCTGTTCAGCACCCCAGAGAGCCCAGGACGGCCCTGTCCCAGTGAATGACCCAGCCCTGAGGTCTACAGGGCCCAGGTGGAGACCCTATGAGTGTCTCCCCAACCAGACCCCGGGCCCCTGAGCATGGCGCCAGGATGACCCTTCTCCCTGGCATCCAGCAAAGGTGCTCTGGGTAGATGCTCCACGGCATCGGCCACATCTGTGGAAGATGCCTTCTGTCTCTGTGCAATCAGATTCCTCAATCCCACCGCCTTGCGGGGTTTTGTCTTTTGCCATGGAAGGTCTACCCGTCCCCAAACCCCCACACCTCTCTGCGGTCTTCCTGCGCCTTCCACCTCGCTCCACGGAGGCTACCTGTGCCCTTCTCGTGGGCACGGCTGATGGCCTCGACCCGCCCACTGACTGGTGTGAAATGCCCCCGTTGTCACACGCCAAGGCCTGTGGCCACCTGTGTTCAGCCTCTTGACTGCAGGACGGCCTGGGTGGCGGGAGCTGCTGCCCGTCCCACCCCGAGGGGCCAGGCACAGATTGGCTCCTGCGCTCTCTGCTGCTCTGTCCATCACGGACGCCCTTGCTGACCCGGCGCCACCCCCTCACCTGTTCTCACACCAGGTGGCAGGGGGAGAGGACAGGGCCACCCGGGGCTGGAGCCCGGTGGGGGACAGGAGAGGGGGACAGAACTAGAGGGCTCCCCGCCCACCTACGTGTCATCCGACTCGATGGCCTCCCCGCGTGCAGCCCCACCCTGGATGGACTCCATGGCCGTGGAATACAGCGCCTTCTGGCCCATGGGCCGCTTCTCGTCCGAGGTGCTCTGGGCGCCCTGGGCCTGTCGTTCGCGCTCCTGCAGGTCGAGGTTGTGCACCCCCAGCAGCAGGCTGTAGTCCATGATCTTGAAGCTCTCCAGCACCTGCGGGAGGGGCGGCGCGGTCAGCTGTCCTGTCCCCAAACCCTGGCTCCCGCACCCCGCAGGACCCCGGGTACACGGGGGTTTGGGTGACCCATCCCACGCCACACAGGGCCCTGGTTGTCCCAAGGGACTAGAGGGGCTGCGGTCACCCAGGGCACCAAACCCGGATGCTGGGCCCTGCATTTTGGCTTCTGACTGGACACCAGGCCGCCCCTGAGGCTGGGACAGGGACTTTTTGGGACTTTCCAAGAGAGAACTTGAACCTATGCTCCCATCACCCGGGGGCCCTAGAGGGAGGACATGCTCTGGCTGGAGAGGCAGAGCCCAGGCTGTGGACACGCCGGGCTCAGGGCCAGGCCAGGGAAGCCACGAGGCCCCTGAGTATCTCGGCAGGGGGTTCGGGTCAAGATCTCAAAGGGTCTTGCAGCCGGGGGTGCCAAACAAAGGACATGGGGTGCCTCTGACCGGCTGGGCCCCCGACCCTTGGCTTTAGTTACTGGGGCCCTGACGGGAAGGAACACCCACTCCCACTGCAGCCTGTCGGCTGGCAGAGACGGGAAGGGAAACTGAGGTACAGTGAGCCCAAGCGGCTCCTGAGGCTGTACTGTCCCCAGATGCCATCATCGCCATGAAGGTGAGTGACGTCTGCAGAAACCCGCACAGATACTCCCGATCCCTCAGTTCTGGGTTTGGAGGCAAGTTTTAGGTTAAGGCAGCAAACTCGGGGTCCCGAGGCTCCCACGAGGGGCGGAGCCCGGAGCTACTCTGGGCGGGGCCGTTCTGGCTGCCGTGGTTGGAGCGGGCTGCCGTGGGCGGGGCGGGCTGTTGTGGGCGGGGTGTGGCTGCCGTGGGTGGGGCGTGGCATGGCTGGACTGCAGTGGGTAGGGCCGGCTGCTGTGGGCGGGGCGGGGCATGGCTGGACTGCCGTGGGCGGGGTGGGGCTGCCGTGGGCGGGGCGTACTGCCGTGGGCGGGGCTCACCAGGCAGTCCCGCTGCAGCGTCTTGACCAGCGCGCTGAAGGTGTCGGCGTCCAGCAGGAGCCCCTCGGGCATGTCCTGCATGAAGTCCAGGTCCTTGTAGGTGGGGATGCTCTTCTCCTTCTCCTTCTTGCTGGCGCGCCGCTTGTAGGTGGAGCCCTTGAGGTCGAACTTGAGGTGCATCTTGACGACGCGCGGCAGCACGTTGTTCATGACCACCACGCGGATGTTCTTGCCGCCCGACTGCACGCAGTATAGCCCGTAGAACTTGGGCAGCAGCGTCCGCGGGTTCTGGTTGAGGTTCTGTGGGGAAGCGGGGGTGAGCGCCCTGCCCAGAGCCCCGCGGAGAACCGGGACCCTCCCGGGGTGTCCCCGCCACAGGGAGGAGCCCCCCTATCCTCCCAGAGGTCCCCGCCTCCGGGTCCATCTGTGCAGGATCCGCAGACCCCGCCTGGCTCCTGTTCCTGTAAGGCTTCCAGCTGAGGGCGGTTTTTCCATTTTCAAAAAGTTGAAAAATATCATAAGAAAAATAGTATTTTGTGACATGTGAAAACGATGTGTAATTCACACTTCCGCGTCCATAAATAAAGTTTTATTGGCACACAGCCGTGCCCATCCGCTCACGTGCTGTGCAGGGCGGCTCCTGCGCCACCAAGGCAGAGAGGAGCCGGGCAGACAGACACTGCCCGGCTCTCAGAGCCAAAGATATTCCCCGTCTGGCCCTTGACTGGTCAGGTTTGCGGAGCCCTGATCTAGAGGAGCCAGGGTCCCACACTGAGAATCACACACAGTGGACGAAGAATGCCTCAAATGGGAAACTGAGGCACAGGCTATGCTGAGCTGCCCAGAGGGGCCGGCAGCGGCTCGGGCCTGGCCATTCAGGAGGCGCCCACTCTTGTCTGGGTGATCGCTGGACCCTGAGGGCTGAGAAAGGCAGCCCTGCCAGCCGAGGTTCCTGCTCCTCCCTCCCAGGGCCTGACGTGCCCTTTTCTCGAGGGCCGGAGGTGGATGGCGCTGCCTGTACGAGCAGCTGGTCTTTTGTGTGGCGCCAGCTGGCGGCCCGTCCCCCCCATCTCTGCCACTGAGTCACTCTTGGGCCGACTGGCCCTCGGTGGTGGCTGAGGGAGACGCTGCCCGTGGGCTGCTATTTCTGGGACCCACAACTCTTGGGGGCTGGGCAGGGTGGTTCTGGGCAGCCAGGCAGTGGCCCCCAGCCCTGCCTGGGGTTGGCCACCAGGGCCTGCGGCTGCAGGAGGAGGTGAGGGTGGTCCCGAACACCTCGTGAGGGCCCCTGAGGGTGAGTCTGTGAGCCTGCCCAGGAGGGGCCTGGGCCAGTGTCACCTGACTACTCCCACCAGCTGGGGGAGCGGGGTTGGGGGCAGAGTGGAGGGACCACGTGTGGAGGCAGGGGGTTGAGGCAGGATGGGGGTCAGGGGAGCCTGGGTCGGGCCCTGCCAAGCCCTTCTTCTCCCTTCCCCACCCCCTCCCCCAAGGCCACCGCCCTGCAGCCGGGCGCCACGCACCATGTAGTAGCCAGGGAGCAGCTTCTGCAGGAACTCGGCCTCCTTGTGCATCACAGTCTTGATGATGAACTCGTCATCACTGGTGACATAGAAGAGGGAGCCACTGGCACCCGGGTTGGAGAGCTCAATCAGTGGCTCGTTGCACAGGGAGTACTGAAAGGCAGAGGCGGGCAGGCAGTGAGTGGGCCTGGGGCCAGCAGACAGACAGCTGGCCGGACAGACAGACGCTGTTCCTCGACAGCCCCGGGAACTGGTGATGGTCAGTCCATTTACAGATGAGAAAATGGAGGCTGTGGGGTGGGTGACTTTCCCAGGGCCACACGCCAAGGATTGGAACCGCTGATTCCACAGCCTGAGTTAGCAGCACACACCTGATCATATCGTGGTGCCCACACACCTGGCCATGACATGGTCCCAGCCCCCTTGCAGCTAGGTGTGGCCCCGACGGTAGCTCTGCCAGTGAGCTGCGAGCAGAACGGTACAGTGAACTTCGGGGAAGGCTCCCGGAATGGATGACAGACAGCTGGGGTGCCTGGTTTTATGTCCTTTTCTCTGTCCTATTTCCCTCCTGGAACACTGATGTGACAGCTGGAACCCCAGCAGCCATGAGGGGGACCATGAGGTGACCTTCAGGATGGACGCTGTGTCTCTGATGGGTAGCCCCCACCCCGGCCCCCAGCACACCCCAGCCCCCACCTCTCTTCCCCACCTTCTGCCTCACTGGCATTTGTTTCCCTGTGTGTTCGCTGTCTCCCTCCCCCACATGTCCCTCCTGGCCATTAGATGGGACGTTCCATGGAAACAGGTGTCTGTGCAGTTTCTTTGCTACATTTGTTAACCAAGATGGTGAAAATGAGACCTGCAGGCTGTAACCCTGGGCCACTGAAGTACTGTTGGGGTTAAGGCTGTCTGGGTTGGGCTTTCTGTCCCTCACACCCCTGACATCCTAGCTGATCGCCATGGGTATACACGGATGAGGCCATGGGGGCTCCCCGGCAGCTGCGTGTGCCAGGCCTGCTGCAGGGGCAACGCCAGGGGAGCACCTGCAGATGGACACTTGGGTGGTTTGTGAGCGATGCGCGCTGGCCCCACCCCGCCTGGGAAGAACGCCGAGTGCGTGGGGCGTCCCCCTCGGGTTAGGGGTGGCGGTGAACGGAAGTGAGGGACGCTGCTTCTGGAAACCAGACACTGGCGCCACACACCCCTCCTGGTGCAGAGCACGCTGCCGGCTCCTCCGTGGCTCCCACCGTGGTGGGAAGCGGCCGGTTCCTACCATGTCCCAGGGCAGAGTTGGGGGGATTCACATGGCGCTGGCCGCAGGGAGTGAGGAAGCTGCACAGGGAGGACTGAAGTGGAAGCAAGAGGCGCCCAGGCTGCAGCCACTGCCAGGCCCGGCCATCTGTCTGTCCTTCCTCCGCCCACGGCTACGAGCCACAAATATCCACGGAAGACACAGAGAGCCCACGCCGGGCTCCTCCACCCTCCCCACCGTGGCAGGAAGCCTCCAGCCTCTCCCAGACACAGGAGCGGCGGTACGGGGCGAGGGCGGGTCCCTCCTGGGGCCAGCGCCCTCCCAGGGAGGTGAGGAGGTCCCTGCAGAGCCGAGCCCACAGCCACTGTCCTCAGGTCACCTCGGACACAGAGGTCACAAGCAGCGTCATGTCCCTCCATCGGGCACAGTCATCGCAGCCTCTGCAAAGTGCAGTGGGGAAGGCCATGGTGACACACAGAGTGGAAAAAGCTGCAGAATGGGTACGTTCAGCTTGATACAAAAGAAATCTATGGGAAAAAGTTCTGGAACCAAGCAGCTCATGGCAGTTGCCCTTGGGGAGGCCACATGCGTGGATTTCTGAGCGGGGAAGCAGCAGGACAACCAGGATGGGACCCCTTCGCAGGGGCTGGGGGTGGGAGCTCTCGGCGACCGTGTTGCTGTGGGCTAACCGAGGCCCACCTTTCTGCGCTGCAGCCGACCAGCCGGAGGACTGAGGCCGACCGTTTGCAGCCCCCTAAGCCGACCCTCTGCTTTCTGTCCCCTTGGATGGGTGCTTTGGCCTCAGCTGTCGGATTGGAGTGGAGCCCGGGCAACCCCAGCTGTGCCCTCCACGGCTCCGGCTCAGGGACCCTGGGCCACACAGGAGGGGACAGAACCTACACCATTGTGTCCTCTTGCCACGGTTGCAAGGCCACACTCATGTCGTGGCCTGGACAGAGGCCAGGGGCTGCTGCCTGCCCAGCACTGGGGCCCCAGGGACACTCTTGCCACCTGGGATGGGCACGAGCCAGGCTAAAGGGCCATTGTGCAGACCTCTGAGGCCAGGAACGTGCTCTGATTGGGGTCTAGGTGAGACCTAGGTGGCCCTCGCCTCCGTTTTTATTTGTCTACTCCCCACTAAGGGACGGTCACGCCGTTTCCCCGCTGCCATGAACCATGGCATCCATTTCCACTTCTGGCAACCTGACGACCGGTGTTTGGGTAACCCAGGGGCCCAGTGACTCCTGGGTACCCAAATGGGGCTGGGGTCCCTTGGGGTCATGCGCATCCCTGGCTGGAGCGAGCGCTAATTCTCTCTGGAAGGATGCAGCCTCTGTTGAGGACACAGGTTTCCCCCAGACGAAGATAAACCAAATTCATAGACGGAGACAACAACCACCAGAGACACCATGCGTGACAGCCCAGTTGCAACAATCAGACACAGCGTTTCAAACGATTACAGACCCGCTTGTCTACAGATTGTAAGTTTCCCTCTAATACAAAGTTACAAAACAATGACCAGGCAGATGTAGAAAAGGATCGCACAGAGCTTTTAGACGTGGAGCTCTGAATTCGGACGTCGCCTTGGTGAGCGCCCGACTGGACTGTAACCCTAAGCAAGAAACTGGCTGAGCTGCACCCACGCACCTGGCCTACGGAACCTCCAAAGCCACAGATGTGCTCCATTTTACGCCACTGAGCCTGCGGTACTTTGTTACACAGCAGTAGCTGACACACTCACCAGGTAATCATCCGGCCGGATCCCAAACAGTTCCCGGAAGTAGCGGAAGGCGACAGGTGCATAGGTCTTGAACCGGAAGTCCTGGAAGTGGTGGGCGGGGGTGAGGTTGCTGCCTTCGCTGTGGAGGAAGGACAAAGAGAACATCTGTGAGGGACGGTGCCGTTTTGGGCGCCTCTCTCTGCTCCTCCCAACGGCCCTCCCCAGGCCCAGGGCGGCACCTCCAGCTGCCGAGCCCCAAGGTGTCCTCCAGGTGGCCCAATCCCACAAGCAACATGGGGCTCCTGAAGGGACTGTCCCCCAGCAACCATCCCCCCTTCTCTCATTCGCAACAAAGCCCACAATGTTGGCTGGACACATAGCTGCCCGGAGATAGACCTCACTGCCCAGCCTCTCTTGCAGCTAGGTGTGGTCATGTGACTGCACTCAGCCAATGAAACGTGAATGGGGCAGGAACAATGTGTCTTATTTCCTGATTGTGCCCTTAAAGGGAACAGGCGTGTTATTCCCCTTCTCCTTCTCTTCCTTCCTGTTGCTAGAATGCAGACGTGATGGCAGGGCCTTGGGCAGCCACCTGGGACCACTGGTGACAAGCTGCATGTTGAGGATGGCAGTGTGGAGTGACCTTCCCAACCCTGGACTGCCTACTGGTATTTTTACATGGAAGAATCAACTTCAACCTTTACTTTTTCCTTTTCCTTTAAAACAACTTTTATATTGAGTCTCTCTGATTCTGCAGCAAACTAATATTCTGACTGATGTGGGGTCAGAGCTGAAAGCCAAGGAGACGCCAGGAGAGGCCTGGCGCTATTTTCAGCAGAGAAGGGCACTCAGAGAACGGGCTGCTTCTTGTGAGAACAGCGTCTGTCTGGCGGGCAGACCCCCAAAGCCCCAGGGCTGCTGCGGTAGGGCGAGCCTGGCCCACCTGGGGAAGAAGATGCTCTCCACCACATAGAAGTCCTGCATGAGCACGTCCCGCTCGGGCTTGGAGCTCAGGTTGCCCACGGTGTAGCCGATGCCCAGCTGAATGGCGCCCTTCAGGGTGGAGGAGGTGGTCTGTAGGGAGACGAGGCATGTCAGGACCCCCGGGCTGGTCCCTGCCACTGCCCTGTCCCCCCTGGGTATGCCGGGAGGGTGGGGGCTGGCGTCCGGCCTGCAGCTGACCCTCCAGCACCTCCCTACACCCTCCCTGGGGCCCCCTACACGGCCACCTTCCAGAACTGTGATCATCCTGCCACCACAGTGCAGGGCAGGGAGCCAGGTCGAGAAGGCAAAGCCACCACCTTCAGGCCACACAGCATGGCAGCTGCTCAGCCACGACTCTGACGCCGCTTCGTACGGCCCAAAGCCGGTTTTCCAGCCGTGTTCCAGAAGGCCAGCATTCCAAAACCACTCTGACTAGCAGAGGCTGATTCACCATCAGGGTTTTGTTTTTTAGGCACAATTTACAGAGCAATGCCCCGACCACACTCATTTCCATAGACCTGGGCTCCTTCTACCTGCTTCCTATGTGACAGACAGGGCTGGACATGACGGTCCCAGCCCTTCCAGGGGTGCTGTGTGTGAGCTCCCATGAGGGGCCCAGGCCAAAGCCTGCGCATGCTTGGGCAACACTAGCTGTTGTTATTTTTCTTTTTGTTGTTCTTTTTCTTTTTTTTTTTTTGAGACCGGGTCTTGCTCTGGTCACCCAGGCTGGAGTACAGCAGCATCATCACGGCTCACTGCAGCCTTAAATTCCCAAATTCCTGGGCTCAAGTGATCCTCCTGCCTCAGCCTCCTGAGTAGCTGGGACTACAGATGCCACTGCCCAGCTAATTTTTCTATTTTTTGTAGAGATAGGGTCTCACTTTGTTGCCCAGGTGGGTCTCAAACTCTTGGCCTCAAGCGATTCTGCCACCTCGGCCTCCCAAAGTGCTGGGACTGTAGGCCTGAGCCATGGCACCCTGGGGTGGGGCTGTTATTTCCATCGCCAGCATCGTTAATGCTGTCACCCTGTGCATTCTCCGTGATGTGTCCATCCTAACACTGAGGAAAACACCTCGGTCTCCCCGTCTCTAACTGGTTCCCAGCGCTCCCGCCAAGGGTGTGGGAGGCAGGGAGGGGGTCGGAGTTGGTTTTTGCCAGCAGGGCAAAGCCTTGCCTCCGTGCTCGGGCACCTGGCCCTCGGCTCACCTCCCTGCTAAGCCACCCCCAGGTGGGCCCCGGCCTGGCCTCTGCGTTCCACTCGCTGTGGATGCTGCACCGAGCAGACGTTTGCTCAGAGATGTAGACAGCAGGAAGCTCAGCGCTCCCGGACGTCGAGGAAGGAAGAACAAATCAGAGTCACAAAGAGACACTGAGTCTCGCCCACTGGGCGCCAGAATCACAGAGATGGATGATCACAGACGCTGGTGTTCGAGTGGAGGAACCACGGGCCTCGCGTGCTGTGGGAATGTGAAATGCTGCAGCCGAGGGTGCGGCTGCTGTGGAAACAGTCTGGAAGTTTCTCAAAGGGTTAAACATAGAGTTACCCTGTGACCCAGCGATGCCACTCCCAGGCAGATGAGTGGATCAACACAGCGTGGTCCATCCATGCACTGAAATGTCGCTCAGCCACGAAAAGGGACGAGGCTCTGACACAGGCCACAACGTGGAGGGACCTTGAGGACATCGTGCTCAGTGACAGACGCCAGACACAGGACACACAGTGTGTGACTCCATTTATATGAAATGTCCAGAACAGGCAGATCCACAGAGACGGGATGTGGATTCGTGGGTGCTAGGGGCTGGGGGGGTTGACTGCTGCTGGGTACGGGGCTTCCTTTTGGGTGGTGAGAATGTTCTAGAGTTAGATAGAGGTTACAGTTGCACAACTCTATGAAAATACCAGGAACCTTCTGTGCACTTTAAAAGGGTGAATTATGGTGGGGAACGGTGGCTCACGCCTGTAATCCTAGCACTCTGGGAGGCCGAGGCGGGAGGATCGCTCAAGGTCAG
>CAUYRT010060851.1:0-17027 GCA_963574885.1 Lepilemur ruficaudatus
GGTGTTGTGGAATAATTTCTGTAGAATAGATATGAGTTCTTTTTTGTATGTTTGGTAAAACTCTGAGGTGTAGCCATCAGGTCCAGGACATTTCCATTTTGGGAGGTTCTTAATTACTGCTCCAATTTCTGAGCTTGAGATTGGTCTGTTTAGAAATTCTGTTACCTCCTGCGTGAACTGATGAAGGTTGTATGTTTCCAGGAATCTGTCCATTTCCTCCTCGTTATGTAGTTTTTGAGCATATAGTTTTTTATAGTAGTCAAAGATAATGTTTTGTATTTCTGTGGTGTCTGTTGTGATCTCCCCTTTTTCATTTCTAGTTGAGTTTATTAGAGTCCTTTCCCTTTGAACTCTTGTTAATCTAGCCAGGGGGCTATCGATTTTGTTTATCTTTTCGAAAAACCAGCTTCTGGTTTTGTTGATCTTCTGTATAATTCTTTTGTTCTCAGTTTCATTTAGTTCTGCTTTAATTTTTGTTATTTCTTTTCTTCTATTAGGATTGGGCTTGGTTTGCTCTTCTTCTTCCAGTTCCTTGAGTTTTATTCATTAGGATGTCAATATCTAAGTTTTCTGTCTTTCGGATGTGAGCGTTTATTGTTATTAGTTTTCCTCTTAGGTATGCTTTTGCTGTATCCCACATGTTTTGGTAACTTGTGTCTCCTTTATCATTTAGTTCAAAGAAACTCTTGATTTCCCTCTGAATTTCCTCCTTGACCCAAGAGTTTTTAAATAATAAATTGTTTAGTTTCCAAGACTTTGTGAAGCAATGAGAGTTTCTACAGGAATTGAACTCTAGTTTTATACCTCTATGGTCAGAGAAGACATACGGTATAATTTATATTTTTTTGAATTTGTTGAGATCTGATTTGTGAGCTAGTATGTGGTCAATTTTGGAAAAGGTTCCATGGGCTGCTGAGTAGAATGTAAATTCAGCTTTATTTGGGTGAAATGTTCTGCTGTTTCTTCTTGAGACAGTTTTGACAATTTGTATATTTCAGGGAATTTGTCTATTTCAACTAAATTGCTGAATTTGTTCACATAAAGTTTGTAATATTCCCTTATTATCACATTAATGTCTATATGACCTGTAGTCATTAGTGCCATTTCATTTTTAATATTTATAATTTGTATTTTTTTCTTGATCAGTCTAGTCAGAGATTTACCAATTTTATTTTCTTTTAATAAAAATAGCTTTTTCTTTTTGTTTTGTATTTTAATAATTTTGGCTCTTTTGTATTTCTTTTTCTTTCCTAAATTTTTTAAGAACCAGCTTTTATTTCCCAATTTAGATGCTAAGATAGTTATTACAATGTCACTAAGGAATAGATCAAAATTGTTGCTATGGAGATAACTATAAAAAATTTCAGAGCAAAAAAAAATCCAAAGTAGTAAATCAAGAACCAATAGTGAGCAGACAGTGCTCAAAATGCATCCACTGGTTTAATGTGATTCCAGACAGCTAACAACTTTTGTGATTACAGTTGACCCTTGAAAAACATAGGTCCACTTACAAGCAGATTTTTTTTCCAGTCAGATGCAGATTGGAAATATAGTATTTGTGGCATTCAAAAGCTGTGTATATGGAGGGCTGACTTTTTGTATATGTGGATTTTGCAGGGCTGACAGCAGGACTTCATTATGGGTGCTTTTGCATATATATGGATGGTCCCGGAGCCAATCCCCCAAGTATGCCAAGGGACGTTAGAAAACGTAAAGACATCTTATGCTGTGGTCCACATAGCTAACATACATATATACATACGTATGTACGTATGTAGTATGTATACATATGTACACAGTAGTCCCCCTTTATTCATAGGGAATCTGTTCCAAGACCCTCAGTGATGCCTGAAACTGTGGATAGTCCTGAACCTGATTGCTGTCAATTGGAACACGTTTCTGTATATATCTTACAACCACAAATTTAATGCCTTTTCCATCTTAACTAAGTACTTACGCACTGTGGCTGTAACTTTTGCAGTTCAAGGTGCTACAGCTAAGTACGAATTTCTTTTTCCTTCTTCATAATTCACAGATAGAAGATTCATTCTTTCCATAGATCTTAGTAACCTAAGCATAGTATTTTTTTCTTTCCTTAAGTCTAAAACTTTTACCTTTTCACTTAAAGGAAGCACTTTACAGCTTCTGTTTGGCATATCCAAATTGCCACCATCATTACTTTTGCACTTTGGGGCCATTATTAAATAAAATAAAGGTTACTTGAAGAAAAGTACTGTGATACTACAACAGTTGATCTGATAACTGAGACAGCTACTAAGTGACTAACAGGTAGATTTGCTGGACAAAGGGATAATTTATGTTCTGGGTGAGATGGCATGAGATTTTATCACACTGCTTAGGATGGTGTGCAATGTAAAATTTATGAATTGTTCATTTCTGGAATTTTCCATTTAATATTTTTGGACCATAGTTGACTACAGGTAACTGAAATCACAGAAGGCAAAATCATGGAAAAGGGAGGACCACTGTACATGCATACATATACATATACATTTGCATATAATGGTAATAACGTAAGAAGAGGACATGAATTTAAATAATTAGATGAAAGGTTAAATGTGGACATTCAGTGCAAATATTCACCACATCAAGCATCCAGAAGCTAAATGTTGAGGAAAAATATAATTTTTTTTTCTGTTTACCACCTTGGAGTCTAAATATATATATATGTATGTATATATTTTTCCTTCCCTTGTGATAAGATTGGTACCAACTAAATATATTTTTGAGTGACTTTACAGAGGAGGCATTTGACGCTTCCTTCAGAAAGATCATTAACCCAACAGTTCAAAACTCTGTAACTTTAATTTCTGGGAACTTCAAAAACTCTTGTTGAAGGGTATAGAATTAATTCCTAAGTTTACTGACTTTGTCTTATCAAGAAGATGCAGTTGTACTAGTGGAAAGAGGGTAGAAACTTAAAATTGTAAAAGCAGAAAAAAATTGCGTGTATAAGTGGAAAAGGATTTGTCTAGAATGTATTTTTAAATTATTAAATAAGTATAGTTAAGCAATTGCCATGTATTTCTTCTAATAGCATTATGTTGTTCTTACTAAGATCAGGAACAAAACATTTCCAAGATGTGTACCAAAATGAGAATATAAATTTCATTTCCCTGGGTCCATTGGGTGATACACTTCTGAATACATGTTCTTTAACATGTTCTTCTGTCATTTTAAGTGATCCATTAAAATTGAATTTCATATTTAGTCTCTTCTATTATGTCTTCAAAATTGCTGTCATTGTTTTCCAACTTTCTTTAAAGCCTCTCTTTCAGTAATTTTTCTATTCTAATAAAATACACATAGCATAAAGTTCACTATCTTAATCATTTTTAAGTGTGCAGTTCACTGGTATTAAATACATTCCTGGTGCATTGTCTTTTCTGCCATATTCCCCAAATCCTCCTCATTTATTTTAAATTCTTATTTATAATAAACTTAATCATTTGGACAAGTTTCCTTATTTCCTCAGGCCATTATACCTAGATAAATGGAAGGAAATAAGAAAGAAGAACTTTATGAGATCAAAAGATATTTCTTGAACCATTCTGAGGTGGGAAGACCACTATTCTCAGATGGTGGTTGAATCAACTTCTGTAAAGCATTTGCTTTTCTTGGATTCTAGAGTTAGAAAGAAAGGCCCACACATCTAAACCAGTGTCAGGAAAAGTATGATTAGGGATCCTGATACTGTGGAAGATGACTTTGTATAGCATGCACAGGAATAGAAATAAATGGATAGTTTGCCAATGTCCAGATAGGAATTGTCTTTGCAGAAAATATTCCCAGAGCCTTAAGCTGTCTGCAGATATTTTCAATTCTTTGACCATTAGATCTGGAAGGGAAGAAAGGAGGAAAAAACACTCCTGGAAGGAAGGAAAGCCCTTGGCTTCAAGGATGGGGTTTAGGGAGGGCCAGCTTCATGTGGTGCCCTTGGTGAACAGGCACTCAGTGGCAGATCAACTCTCACCAAGGCTTTGGGAGAGTAGCTGCCAGTGCCTTCAACAGCCCACAGTCCTGGATGCCTCTTTCTTAGATTTTTTTTTTTTTTTGAGACAGAGTCTCACTCTGTTGCCTGGGCTAGGTTGCAGTGGCATCATCATAGCTCACAGCAACCTCAAACTCTTGGGCTCAAATGATCCTCCTACCTCAGCCTCCTGACTAGCTGGGACTACAGGCGGGCACCACCATGCCCGGCTAATTTTTCTATTTTCAGTAGAGACAGGGTCTTGCTGGTTGGCTGGTCTCCAACTCCTGAGCTCAAGCAATCCTAGCGATCCTCCTGCCTGTCCTCCCAGAGTGCTAGGATTACAGGCGTGAGCCACTGCACTGCCAGGCCAGGTTTGTGAAATTAAAATGAGGAACTGGTATGTGAAGCATCCAGTTTGTTGTCTTAGTAAATGTTAAGTCCTCAATGGACAGTAACTCTGATTGTTTCCTATAGGGGAAAAGATGAAATAGTCTGAATATCTGTTTTCTTAAAGGTTTGTAAATTTGGAATAAACTTCAATTCATGTAGAAAATATTTTTACTTTTCAGAGGGAGAAATTAAACTGAGAGTGCTCTGAGCCATGAGACATATGGCTCAATACTGAAACAACTCAATACTATTATATTGTGGATAATAGTTTTAAAATTATAGATACATTACGTGTATAGTTTTCATACCATAGCAAATATTTGGAAGGTGGTTTCAGAGTACTTGCATTCAGTCAGTTTCTTCATTTTTTTTTATCCCTATTATGTCCTTTGCAAATACCAGCATAAAAAATCCTACATGTTGAACTAGAATTTATATGTATGTGAATATTAATTTTTGTTCTAAAAAAGATCTAAGGTAGAAGACTCATGTTTATTTTCAGAACTCTCCACATACATCTGTGTTCCTCAGTAAGTCTTATGATTGATATTTACTTTGAGAGACTTTTAAGTACTTATTTCAGTAAAACTCATGGGATCCCTCAGGGTAGAAGATAATATGGACTAAACCTGAATCAAGCTTAGTCCTGATCTTGTGTTATCTAATTTAAGTCTCCATGTTGGTCTGTGCTGTTCTTGCCCACCTGTGACATGCAGGTACACAGGGAATATCATAAAAGTCTAACACTTAATGATAAATGAGATTATCTTTGTGGGTTTTTTAAGAGGTTATGAATGAAATACTTCAAACATACAGGAAAGTAAACAGAGTAAAGATAATGAATTTCCACGTATCCACCTACTTACTCATCTTTGTCAAATTAGCAGGCTTACTGTATAGGCTTTAACCTTGGTGGATAGCTTAAATTAAATTAATGATTTTTAAAAAATTGTGAAACCACCCTTAAGAATATTTCTGGGATAGAGAAATAGCATCTGTTGTATAAATCAGCTGCCTCAATTCCCTCTCAGGAGAATTAACAACAGCATAGTTGAAATGTGTGCCTAGCAGGTCTCATGTGGGGCTGTCCACTTGGGGCGGCGCACATTAGAGAGCATGTGTACGCACATAGCCTCAGACTGTGTTGTGTTGGTGATGAATGTTTTGAAAATCTACAATTATTTAAAATTTTGTATTGATTAAGAATTATTATTTTTATAAATTATTTATGAGAAATAATATGCTTTTATATTGAAAGGAAGTAGAGGTTATATACAGAAGTTAATAATAATTGCTTATGATCTCAAAGACACTATGTTGAATTCATTGAGAAGAGTAACCTATTAGTGTCTGTTTAAATGTTGCATTCTCATTTTTCATTACAGAGACATTTTTTAGCCATCCTTTTCTTGAGCAAGTTCCAGTAAAAAAATGTGAGTGTCCATTTTTTATATTTTTGCTTCAAATATAAATGCAAGCTTAAGGAAAAACTAGTATTTTGTATTACAAAATTAATTTTTTACTGTGCTTTTCAAGATTTCATTGACTTTTCTTAGATACCTATAATTGTGTTTAATATCAGTTCTTTTTTTCCTTCTAAATCTAAGTTGAAATAGCTTTAGTAATGGCTGCATTTTCATAATTTTTTTCCCACGAGAATGTATAGGTCAAAAGTAATTGCTACATTTTTAGTTTCATCAATGGAAGTGATGATAAATAGGTAAATGCAAATTTTTGATCAACACAAAGATATAGTAGTTTTGGCAGGTTTTTCTTTTTTCTTTTTCTTTTTCTTTTCTTTTTTTCTTTTTTTTAGAGACAAAAAGAGTCTCGCTGTATCACCCAGGCTGGTCTGAAACTCCTCGCCTGATAGTCCTCCTGCCTCAGACTCCCGAGTAGCTGGGACTATAGGCGTGAGCCACTGTTTTTTATTTATTTTAGAGATGAGGTCTCATTGTGTTTTGCAGGCTGGGTTTTTCTATTAGATAGGTCATGTGACTGTACTACAAAGTGATGTAGCTCTTCGTCTGCATTTCCTCCACCAGCTTGCCCAGTTCCAGTGCCTGTGTATGCCGGCTCTGTCTCTGGAAGCTCCTGTGGCAGCTCTCCATCCTGTCGTTTTGCTTCTCCGCCAGTAAGTTGTGATTTTCTTAAAAATAACTTTAGCATTAGTGCTATTGCATCTGTTCACAGATGGAGCCTGCAAATACAATGTGGATGTTCTTTTTATGTGTAGTGTTTTCTTATAAAGCTGAGGTTTGGGAAAAAAAGCATTATAATTGGGTCAGATGGACCTGCGTTTAGACCTCTGTCTGTATTTAACTGTGTAAGCTTCAGCAAGAAATATCACCTCTCTGGGCCATTTTCCTCTGAACAGTAGTACAGTACTATCACTTTTTTATGCCCTAGGGGGTTTTGGTGATGATACTTGCAAATAAAGAGTGTCCATTACAGGTGGATAGGCAGTAAATATTTATTTTACCTGAATGCTGTAAACATCACCTGGGATTTTTTTTTAAACACTCAGTTGGCACCAAACCTTGGATATTTTTTGTACATAGGATTTCCACTGGTGGAGGAGTGATTTCTGAGCCAGATTTCACCTAGATTCTCTTAATCATGATTACTAGACCTTGAAGGTTACCATTCAAACCTCTTCCTTCCCCTGAAGTTCCTGAGACGTGTCCTCCATGGCTGTGTTTGTTCCAATTTAAGTGCTTTCTCCTGATCCTGAGGACTTCTAGTCACTCTGCTCACTTTTTCTTCCTACTGTACTCTCCCAGGGTTTTACCTTCTCCTCTTCTTGCTTTTTTAGATTGACCCTTCCCCCAGATCTCCATTGCAGCCTGTGAGGGTTGTGACCTTGAGGCTTTTCCACAAGCTGAAGGTCCAAGGGCTCTTGTGTGAGCTATTGTATTTTCCAGATCAGCCTGACAGACATGAATTTCTTGAATTCTGCTGGTAGAAAGGTGAAGGAGCCATAAAAGGAGACAGTTGTATCATTAGCCAGTTAAGGCAACTCAGAGGTTTAGAAGGATGAGGCTGGGCCTGCACAGTGGCTCACGCCTGTAATCCCAGTGCTTGAGAGGCTGAGGTGGGAGGATTGCTTGAGGACAGGAGTTCAAGACCAGCTATGTACCAGCCTGGGTAACATGAAACCCCATCTCTACAAAAAGTTTAAAAAGTTAGCCAGGTGTGGTAGCCCGTGCCTGTAGTCTAGCTACTCAGGAGACTGAGGCAGGAGGATCACTTGAGCTATGATCAGGCCACTGCACTCCAGCCTGGGCAACAGAGCAAGAACCTGTCTCTTAAAAAAAAAAAAAAAAAAAGAGGTTTAGGCTTGGAAGCTTCTACATCCCTTACTTGCCATGTTAACTTAGGACAAGTGACTTAATTTCTTTGAGCCCTCATATGTAAAGCGAGTATAATTTACCTACTTCATAGAGTTCTTTAAGGATAAATGAGTGCACACACTTACTACAGTGTCTGGCACACAATAAATACTCAGGCAGTGGCAACTGTATTATTTTCTTTGGAAATCTAATAGCAAATGTGGAAAAAGCCTATTGTGGACGAGTCTCAAAACTGGCCAAAAAACCCGTCTCTTTCACAACCCGGCAAACACACACCAAACAGATAAAGTAGCTGTATTGATAAGACTTACATTATGTTCCCATGAATTTAAAAAACTAAGAGCCAGGCAGACTGGCATCAATCCTGGCCCTGCTGCTTGCTTCCTCGGTAACCTTGGGAGGGTCAGTGAGACAGCTGGGCCGTGGCGTCCTCATCTGGAAGATAGGCCTGATGAACCTTCGCTTGCAGGGTGGTGGGGGTAATATGTGGACAGTGCCTAGCCGTAGTAAATACTTGATAAAGTGTAGCTATTATATTATGAAGTATATATTTGACTCAGTGTGAGACATAATATAAAAAGCAAAGTTTGTGCCAGAGAAAGGAATACCGGGGAAGATCTAAATGTGGGAGATCAAGCATAAAGGAGCCTGTGGATGGGAGAGTGACTGAGGGATGAGAAAGAGAGGCCAGCAGCGGGGGCATTGAACTGGAAATTCGCTGTGACTGGAGAGCTCTTTTGGGGTTTTTGTTTGTTGAAAGGGGAGAATAAAACAGCAGCTAGGCTAGGGCTGCCAGGGAAAAGTAGAATGGTGAACTAACAGGAGGAGTGAGGAAGGGCAGGAGGGAGAGAGAGCCATATTTAGATGTTAGCAAGTTTAGTGGGAAAACCATTTTTAGGAAGCCTTTATTAAAAGCTAATACTTGAAGTGAAAATAAAAGGAAAGCGGGGAAATAGAAGGAAAGCAGGAACATTTGTGTATAATTTCAAGTTAATGAGATTAGAAAATGAGATGGTTTAATGGACCTTTTATTGAACATAGTCTTCCAAAAATAAGATGATTTCATACATGCATCCCCTTCCTTCCTAGGACTGGCGTAGACTCTCGTACTAGGTTAATACACATAAGCATGCAATATAACATTCTTTTTTTTAGGTTCTCATGAAAAAATCTAGTTGCTACTTTATTTCAGAAAAATCTTTGAAGGCAAAAAAATAAAAATATAAAGTCATAAACAAGAAAATCTCCAAATCATTCTTTTAATTGTGATACTGACTATAAGTTAAATGTTATTTAGAGGATAAATCTTGAATATTTATTTGTTATATAACATTTATTGCATGTCTACTTTGTGTGAAGTTCTGGTTTATCCTAATGAATGAGATGACCAAGTCCCCGACATCAAGGTGGTTTTAATTTAATTATGTAGAGAAAAGGTAGGTAACTCAATCTCTACTAGAAGTATATGTGTATATATCTTCATTGCCAATGGGAATGTGAATGAGGGACATCAAAATTAGATTAAGGGCATAGGAAGGCTGCTCAGAGGAAGGGATTGTTTGAGCTGAGTTTTGAAGAAAGAGTTAACAAGATGAATTAGTAAAAGAATGGTATTGTAGGCAGAGGAATTCCCATACATGAAGTCATAGAGGCATGAGCTACTGAAGGAACTCTCTAGCTCCTGTCAACTGAATAATGACAAGGTTCATAAATTTGGAAAGGAGAGCTTTATTTCATAAAGAGTTGTAGCCTGCAGGCTGGCCATTCTGACAGGTTGGGAAGTATAGCCTACAGCCAGAAGCCAGACGCAAGTAATTTGAGGGAAAGAGGGAAGACAATGGGACACGAATTTATGCTGAATGGGGTGGCCAAATATACATACTTAACAAGCTGTAGGAGAAGGCATGAATGTTTATGAAAGGAGACACATGCACATGTGCAATTGAGCTTCATGCTACTTAATGGGGTCCATGTTCAGAAAATGGCACAGTAGCATCATCGAGGGTAGAGTGTTTGACCCTGTCATGTCAAAAGGTAGAGGACACGGAAACCTTCACTGTGCATTTTCCATAGACTGGTCAGAACCACTCCGTGGTCGGTGGCCTCTGGTCAGGAAAGAATGCTGGTCAGAGCAGCATTGGGCTGTTGATTGAAACCAGCAGGTGGGCAAGCCTGTCCAAAGGCTGGTTCTGTTTAACCTGAGGGAAGAAGCCTAATGGTGGTTAGTGAGGGGAAGTGGGTATCGTGGGGTGTGTCTGACTTCCCTTCCTGTCCTGGATGGGAACTTAGTTTTAAGGTTTCTCTGGGGTCCCCTTGGCCAAGAGGGGTCTGTTCAGTCAGTTGGGGGGCTTGGGATTTTATTTTTATTTATTATTCCCCATGTTCATTTACATTTGAATTTGTTAGAATTAAAAATTCATTTCCTTAGCTGCATTTCAAGTGCTCAGTAGGCACAGATCGCTAATGGCTAGCGTATTGGAGAGCTCACACTTAGAACTTTTCTGTCAAGGCAGAAAAGATCATGCTGCTCTAAGTAGTTAAGTTTGTAACTGTGAAGAGCATTGGTAATATGGGGAGGGGAAAATAAAGCTAGAGAGATGGGCAGAGGCTGTATCTTGACAGGATTTGGGTGCTGAGCAGAGGAGTTTCAGCTGTACCCTAAAGCTGGGGTGAGCCATTTGAATGATTTTAAGTGGAAGAGTGATTTCCACTGTGTGTTTTAGCTAATTTCTTCTAAAACTCAGACAGCTAGATTGGAGAGAAAGAATGAGAGAGGGGTCTCTCTACTAGAGGAAAGAGAATGACTTGAGACTATTGAAGCTTTTATTGTCATCATCATCATCATTTTAGGAACAAGGGCCTGAACTAAGGCAGAGAAAAGGAGAACAGGAGGGGTGAGGGAAAGATAAAAAAGGTAAAAAGCTCACAGATCTTGGAGATTGTTTGAACTTAGGACTTAAGGAAGAGGGGGACTTTGCTGGTGACCGAGTGGATGGCAGATGAGGTCATTCAGTGAGGGAGTATGGGAAACAGTGCTTTGGGGTATAAAAGGTGATGAATTAATGTTGCATGGACGTGATGCATAGGCAAGAGAACTTAGGGGTCTAGAGCTCATCAGAGAGAATCTAGGCTGGAGATGAAAATCTGGGCGTTGTCTTTCTGTAAATGGTAGTTGAAGGTAGGAGGGTGAAGAGTGGTCACTAGGGTAAGTATGAAAAGTTAGGAGTAGAGGGCCCATGGTGGCACCTTGGGGAACTCTATACTCTTCTCCTCCTCCTCTTCTCCAAGGGACAGATGAGAGAAGTATGTACCCACAAAAGAGCCTAAGAAGGAGTCTCCACAAAGTAGGAGGGAACACAAGAGAGTGGGTTCACTGATGGAGAAGAGTGCCGAGAAAAGACTGGTCCACAGCGCAGTTGTGGCAGAGAATTCAAGTACCTTAAGGAACAGAGGAAATGTCTGCTGGACTTGGCAGTGGAAGTTATTGGTAAACTTAACAAAGGCAATTTTATCAGAGGGTTGAAGGCAGAAAGTGAATTATGGTGAATTAAAGGATATATAGAAGGTGAGGAATTTGAGCCAGTGAAGATTGATAATTTCAAGAAACATTGTTAAGAAGTGAAGAGGAGATGGGTTGTAAGAATTTGAGATGTGAGAAAATTAAACATGTTTATCTGCAGAGGGTAAAAATGCCAGATTAAAAGGAGAGGGTAAAAATGTCAGGAGGAGAGAGGAGTTGCTCTAGGTGTTGGAGGATGTGGGGGAGAGTGAAATGCAGAGTGCAGGTGGAGAGACGAGCTTTGAATGGAAGAGCAGCACCTCTTCCCCTGCCATGAGAAAGGAGCATCAGGGTGGTTGCAAATGCAGATAATTTTATAAATAGCAGGGGAAGAAATGGGGAATGTTCCTGCCTAAACCACTGGAAAGAAATTATGCAGTTAGACACTTGGAACCACATTTCAGCTTGACTGTGTTTTCATTGTGTGATCTAGGGCAAATTACCTAACTGTCTGACCTTTGTTTACTTATATGTGAAAAGGAACTCACAGTAGGGCTGAAGTTAGATAACACGAGGAAAGCTCTTAACAGTGCCATGAGCAACAGGCCCATGGTTGATGCTCAGTAATATTAGTTCTTACATCTTCCCTTCCCTTTGTTATCTTGAGATATAAAGTCTCTTCAAAAAGGGATAAGGAGATTTTGTGTCATGTTCATGTCACACACAAAAAGAAGTGATATCCATGATTGATACCGTTGTACAGTGACATTCAAAGGAGCAGCAGCAGTGAATTGGGTTTAAGGCTTGGCTTTAAAGAACATAAAGTACTATTTTTCCTTTTCTTAAATAGAAGCAAAGATTAAACAGGGTAATAGGGCTTAATAAGTTATATTCATTGTTTTAGAAAACCAGTTTATAATCAAGATATTAAGAGTTGTTGCTAGAGTCCTTGAACCAGGCAAATGCCAAAAGATACATAACTAGTTTACGCCTAAGTATTTGTTTAAATATATTTATATGCTTTTCTTCTCTCCCTGTCCTATCTCCTACTGAGAAACCAACTCCTCCCCCAACAGAACAAAAGGAACACACCCACACCTATAAGGTTTTCCAAATCTTTCTGTGAGTGTAAATAAATTTCTAGACTTCAGTACAGTTACCTTTATTGATTGGTTCGCTCTTTTACATAATATGGTCTCTGCTTTCCTGTTTGTAATGTGTTCTTCATTATAGATTTAAAACTTTTTTTGTGTGTTCAAGATGTCATTCATTTAAAGTCCCTGGGCAGTTAGTGTTTAGTCAGTTACTGAGTATCTGCTTTGCTAGGGCATGAGCTGAGACTGGGGATTTGGGGATGATAAAAACTCACCTTCTGAAAAACTTTAGGAGAGGCAGACAAGTACTGTTGATAAGTGGTATGATTTATATTTTTGTAGAGACGGGGTCTCGCTATTGCCCAGGCTGGTCTCGAATTCCTGGCCTCAAGCAGTCCTCCCGCCTCAGCCTCCCAAAGTGCTAGGATTACAGGGCCACCGTGCCTGGCCAATTTTTAAGTATCATTTTTGGAAAACATTTTAGAAGTCCTTATGCAAACACTTTTAAACTGTGCTTTTCTATAGGAAAAATTTTCCAAAGATTTTTTTTTTAAATCTTAGATGGAATTGAACTTTATGCCCACTTTTATGAAAAACAATTCCTTAATCTAATGGCTATTCTGACTTGCATTTGATTATTAGGCCAGTTTTAATTTTATGTTGTTAATTTTAGTCCCTTCCAGATATGCAGCATATTCAGGAAGAAAACTTATCTTCCCCACCATTGGGTCCTCCCAACTATCTACAGTTGTCCAAAGACTCTGCCAGCACTAGTAGCAAGAACTCTTCTTGCGACACGGACGACTTTGTTTTGGTTCCACACAACATCTCGTCAGACCACTCATGTGAGGATCTTTTTTGCTTGTACACATTGTATTTAATTTACTAAACGAGCATTTTTTAAAACCTTTATCTCACACTTTCTTGTGTAGGGCACCTATTCAAGTGGGCTTTTTATTTAGTTGTTTGAATTTTCAGAATTATATACCTGCCTTTCTAAAATCTGCTCGATCATCGTCTATGAAACAATACTTTTGAATTCTAAAGGTTCATGAAAATTTTGTAGGAAATGATCTCAAATTCTGTTTGTATCCAAACAGAAAGAAATTGAAAAACCAGCAGAATGAGTGAAATTATAATAACTTTAAGGAAAGGAATTAAGGAAGAACTCATTTGGGAAAAAATCCTGAGAGTCAAATGAGTCTTAAAAACAACCTGGTGTCTTTCAGAAATACTTTCATAAGTTCAGGAACGAGCTTCATAAATATATAGGAAGAATTTTTATAAAGAAACTAGATGGAATCCAAGTTGTCTAAATATAGTCAGTATGCGTTGGAATAGTGAAAGCTACCAGAAAACCTACAAAAGAGAAATTAGATAAAACTATTGAAAAAGAAGGAACCATGGTTTGGCTGTAAAGGAATAGGATTGGAACAGCTAAAGATTTTGTTACTTTAATAATTAAATAATATCAGATTTGACTATGTGCGGGAGAGGTTCGTATTAAGAAGTCTGCTTAGTTGTTTGTCTAATACTTAGTAGGTGCTTGTGGTAGGCACCACGCTGGCTGTTACAAGGCCATTATCCCCAGACTGCTTGAACTGAATGATTTATTGGCTGGGGAAGGGAAAACATGGCCCACAACAGTGTTGTGGCAGTTTATGCTCAGTCCTACAAGAACCTTTAAAAATCATTAAGTACAGTGGTTTTATTTATTTACAAAAAGTAATTAAAACTTTAAAAATTAAAATTATGAAATGTTTCAAACAGAAAATAATACAGCAGATACTCAAGTCACCTACCATGCTGAGTTGCTCTTACGTTTGTCAACATTTTGCTGTATTTGTTTTAGATGTCTTTTTTAAAGATATACTGTAGGTACAGCTAAAGTCCCTTTCCTCTTTCTACTTAACTCTTGCCAGAGGTATATTCTTTCTGCAGATATTTTGGTACTTCTACATATAACTGTATTCATATATAACATATTATTTTTGTGTTTTAACAGTTACAGGTTGAGCATCCCAAATTGGAAAATCCAAAACCCAAAATGCTCCAAAATCTGAAACCTGATGCTCAGATTTTGTATTTTTGGATTTGGAATGCTCAAAATAATACAAATATTTCAAACTCCAAAAAATTGAAATCTGAAACACTTCTCGTCCCAGGCAGTTCAGATAAGAGGTACTCCACTTGTATAACTAAATGGTATATAGAATATTTGCTTCTGTAGTTTGCTTTTTTATTCCTGTTTTTATTATATATCTAGATGCATACTAGCTATGTACTACCTCATTTTAATACCTGAATTTTACAATACAATTAAAGCACAATTTATCCATTTCCTTACTTATTTATATTTGGATTATTTCTACCTTTTCAGTATTCAAAATGTATTATAATACATATATAATATTATGTATGTATTATAATGTATATATAACATTATATAATACATAATTTCTTGTGTACATGTACCTGAATTTATTCTAAGTGAATATCCTAGATAGGTACAATTTCAACTCTATAAAATTATAAAATATTGGTACAAGTTGTACCCGCTGGGCGCAGTGGCTCACACCTGTAATCCTAGCACACTGGGAGGCTGAGACAGGAGGATCGCTCGAGGTCAGGAGTTCGAGACCAGCCTGAGCAGGAGCAAGACCCCGTCTCTACTAAAAATAGAAAGAAATTAGCTGGACAACTAAAAATATATAGGAAAAATTAGCCAGGCATGGTGGTGCATGCCTGTAGTCCCAGCTACTCGGGAGGCTGAGGCAGAAGGATTGCTTGAACCCAGGAGTTTGAGGTTGCTGTGAGCTAGGCTGACGCCAAGGCCTCTAGCCCGGGCAACAGAGTGAGACTCTGTCTCAAAAAATAAATAAATAAATAAATAAACAAACTTCTGAGTGCTTACTGCAGTGCATGGCATTCAGTCAGCTTTTGATGAAGCTCTGTTCTGCTGTCAATATCTTCCTTCCAAAAGGTATTGGTGACATTTCAAAGATCATGAAGAGCAAGATAAAGTTAAACCTAAAGCCAAAAGGAGAGAATAATCAAGCTCTGTTTTTCAGAGACAACATGTAGATGCTTTACTCATAGACTTCAGAGAAAAATTTCCACCCAAATTTGTGCCACAAAAGTCTGGAGAAAAGCCAGTCCCAGTGGACCAGACAAAGAAAGAGGCAGAACCTATACCAGAAACCGTAAAATCTGAGGATATGGAGACCACAAAGAATGTCCAACTGGCAATGAGCGTTAAAGGCCCCCTTGAGAAACGGATGAAACTTCAGTGAGTAATGGACAAAAGAGAAGCCTGCAAGACTCCTCACGTTCAGCTATCACACTCAGTGCTGTGGCGGGCTCTTGAGCTTTAAAATACTTTGTCACAGCCAGGCTTGGTGGCTCGTGCCTGTAATCCTAGTACTCTGGGAGGCTGAGGCAGGAGGATCGCTTGAGCTCAGGAGTTGGAGACCTGCCTGAGCAAGAGTGAGACCCTGTCTCTACTAAAAATAGAAACAAAAAATTAGCCGGGCATGGTGGAGTATTCCTGTAGTCCCAGCCACTTGGGAGGCCGAGGCAAGAGGATCTCTTGAGCCCAGGAGTGTGAGGTTGCTGTGAGCTAGGTTGACGCCACGGCATTCTAGCCTAGACAACAGAGCGAGACTCTGTAAATAAATAAATAAATAAGTAAATAAGTAAATAAACAAACAACCCTCTCATTTGTGTGAAATTTGTTTGTTCTTTAAGAAATGGTGTTATTCCCATCATGCTTTTTATGTGAATATTTCTTATGTATCTTTTATAACCTTTCCTTGGATTTGAGCAACCTTACCCACTCACATGTGTACCATTGTATATGTTTAAAACAAAGGCATTTGTACATACTGGGAAAAAATTGTTTGAAAGCTTTATACATGGGTGGGTCTCAAGCCTCTACATTGGATGATATAGCTGGAGCATTTCTTTGCACTATTTCCTTTTTGGAGGGCTACTCAGTTCCCCCTAAAAAGACTCATCCAGTCTTCTGCCTAAAGAGTATGAATCTGTTGTTATTTAGGGTAGCAAAATGGGGGAAGAAGTCTGGTGGTCTTAATAGTCAGTGTAAAATTTCATTTAATAACTCCTCTGCTAACCTTTTGTGGTTCAGCTCCCATGGCTTTAATTTTTCCTGGTGGTCTGCAGTGTTGTGGCTCCACTTGGGGAGGAGAATTGAACACAGAAGACAGACAACAAACAATAGACATACAGAGACGATACAAGACTGCAGCAATTTCCTGCTTGCAGCGACTTTATTTTTAACACTGTTCTTTTGGCATCTGTCCCAGTCTACCCCAGCTTTTCCCACCACTATTTTCTGTTCCCAGAATGTTTTCGTCTCAGCATGGACTGGTTCTCACCGCTCTGCCTCAGGGAGTTAACGAGTGTGTCTCCTCCTTTGCCCTTTCCCGTTTGCGGGTCAAGGCACCTTGGCTTGTTTGCAAGTCACAAGGTGTCTTGAGGCCGATCAACAAGAAACAATCCATGTGAGGACAGGTGTTCCGAGAACTGCTTTGTTCAAACATGGCTGAGAGATGACCCGGTGTCCACTACACTGCAGTCCAGAGACCCTTTGGGATTTTTGTTTGGTTTGGTTTTTTTATTTTGAGAGAGGGTCTCACTGTGTCACCCAATTTGGAGTCACTGCAACCTCAAACTTC
>CAUYRT010060856.1:0-13498 GCA_963574885.1 Lepilemur ruficaudatus
TCTATCAGCACCAATTTTCCAACAGAATATGCTGACTCCATTCTCTGTATCGTATTTTGGTAATTCTCACAATATTTTAACTTTTACGTTATTATTACATCTGTTATGATGATCTGTGATCAGTGATCTTCGATGTTACTACTGTAGTTGTTTTGGGGCCCCATGAACCATGCACATAAGAGAGGGCAAACTTAATCTATAAATGTTATGTGTATTCTGACTGCTCCACCAACTGGCAACTCCCTGTCTCTCTCCCTTGCCTATGGTCTACCCATTCCCTGAGACACAATGATGGTGAAATTAGGCCTAGTAACCCAACAATATGTGGTCTCTAAGTGTTCAAGTGAAAGGAAGGGTCACACTTCTCTCACTTTAAATCAAAGACTAGAAATGAATATATTTCGTGAAGAAAGCATGTCAAAAGCTGAGATAGGGCCTAGTACAGTGGCTCACACCTATAATCCTAGCACTCTGGGAGACCCAGGTGGAAAGACTGCTTGAAGCCAGGAGTTCGAGACCAGCTTAAGCAAAAGCAAGACACCTCCCACCCCGCTCCCCATCATCTCTACTAAAAATAGAAAAATCAGCTGGTCATGGTGGCACATGCCTATAGTTCCAGGGATGGAGGCTGAGGCAGGAGGATCACTTGAGCCCAGGAGTTTGAGGTTGCAGTGAGTTATGGTGACACCACTGCGCTATACCCAGGGCAACAGGGTGAGACTATCTCAAAACAAAAAAAAAGCTGAGACAGGCTGAACACTGGGCCTCGTGTGCCTGACAGCTGTGTTGTGAATGCAAAGGAAAAGTTCTTGAAGCAAATTAAAAGTGCTTCTCCAGTGAAAACATGAATGATAAGAAAGCAAACAGCCTTATTGCTGATATGGAGAAAGCTATAGTTATCTGGATAGAAAATCAAAATATCCACAACATTCCCTTAAGCCAAAGCCTAATCCACAGCAAGGCCCTAACACTCTTCAATTCCATGAAGGCTGAGAGGGGTGAGGAAGCTGCAGAACAAAAGTTGGAAGCTGGCAGAGGTTGGTTCATGAGGTTTAAGGAAAGAAGCCATCTCTATAACATAAACATGCAAGGTGAAGCAGCAAGTACTGATGGAGAGGCTGCAGCAAGTTATCCATAAGATCTAGCTAAGATCACTGATGAAGGTAGCTACACCAAACAACAGATTTTCAGTGCAGATGAAATAGCCTTCTATTGGAAGAAGATGCCATCTAGGACTTTCCTAGCTAGAGAGGAGAAGTCAATGTCTGGCTTCAAAGCTTCAAAGGACAGGCTGACTCTCTTGTTAGGGGCTAATGCAGCTGGTGATTTTAAGTTGAAGCCAATGCTCATTGATCATTCTGAAAATCCTAGGGCTCTTACGAATTATGCTAAATCTACTCTGCCTTTGCTCTGTAAATGGAACAATGAAGCCTAGCTGACAGCACTTCGGTTTACATCATAGTTTACTGAGTATTTTAAGTCCACTGTTGAGACCTACTGCTCAGGAAAAAAGATTCCTTTCAAAATATTACTGTTTGTTGACAATGTACCTGGTCACCCAGAACTCTGATGGAGACATACAAAGAGATTAATGTTGTTTTCATGTCTGCTAACACAGCATCCATTCTGCAGCCCATGGTTCAAAGAGTAACTTTGACTTTCAAGTCTTATTATTTAAGAAACATATTTCATAAAGCTATAGCTGCCATAGATGGTGATTCCTCTGATGGATCTGGGCAAAGTAAATCAAAAACCTCCAGAAAGGATTCCCCATTCTAGATGCTATTAACAGTCACGATTCATGGGAAGATGTCAAAATACCAACATGACCAGGAGTTTTAAAGAAGTTGATTCCAATCCTCATGGATGACTTTGAGGGGTTCAAAACATCAGTGGAGGAACTGAAAGTATTTCCACCACAAATGCAGTTGTGGTAGAAAACCAAGAGAACTAGAATTAGGAGTGGAGCCTGAAGATGTGACTAAATTACTGCAATCTCATGATAAAACTTTAAAACTTCAGTGGATGAGGATTTGCTTCTTATGGATGAGCAAGCAAAGTGTTACTGTTTTTTGTTTTGTTTTATTTTGTTTTTTTGAGACAGGGTTTCACTCTGTCACCCTGGCTAGAGTGCAGTGGCATCATCAGAGCTCACAGCAACCTCAAATTCCTGGGCTGAAGTGATCCTCCTGCCTCAGTTTCCTGAGTAGCTGGGACTATAGGTGTTCATCACCACACCCGGCTAACTTTTCTAGTTTTAGTAGAGACAGGGTCTTGCTCTTGCTCAGGCTGATCTCGAACTCCTGAGCTCAAGCAATCCTCCCGCCTCTGCCTCCCAGAGTGCTAGGATTATAGGCGTGAGCCACTGCACCCAGCCATAAAATACTATCAAATAGTATCACATGCTACAGAGAAGTCTTTCATGAAAGGAACATTCAATCAATGCAGCAAATTTCACTGTTGTTTTAAGAAATCGTCACAGCCACTCCACCCTTCAGCAACCATGCTGATTAGTCAGCAGCCATCAACATCGAGGCAAGACCCTCCACCAGCCAAAAGATTACAACTCATAAAAGGCTCAGACGATCGATCGTTAGCATCTTTTAGCAATAAAGTATTTTTAAAGAAGGTATATATATTGTTTTTTAGACATAATGCAATTGCACATTTAATAGACTGTGTTATAATGTAAACATAACTTTTATATGCACTGGGAAACCAAAACATTTGTGTGATTCACTTTATTGTGATATTTGCTTTATTGTAGTGGTCTGGAACCAAACCCACACTATCTCAAGGTATGCATGTATGTATATACACACAAATATATTCATAAACAAAATAAAGAGGAAATACTATGATAATTACAGCCCTTGTTTCTATAACTGGTCATGTGGTTATAGCTGGTATTTATAAAGCTACCTTCTTTCACTACCCATTCTATATTCCCTTTGCCTTCAGCAAGCACCTCAGCTGGTCATGCATGGTTCTTTACCTGGTGGAGTGACTCAAACGTTCATTTCTGAAGGGTCTGGGCCATTAGTCCAGCCCAGAGTAGGTTATCACAGTTTTCATTGCCCTTAAAAACAGGCCATAGTAATACACCCTAAGAGACCTCCTGTGTTCCAGATATACCCTCTTACCTCCATTGTGGAGTAGTAGTCCAATCTCAGGATCAATGATCCCATTCAGCACAGTAACTCCCTTTTTTACCTATTGGTTCAGAGGCAATGGGAGTTCAAATTGGCTAAGCAGAACTCTTAACTTCCAGTTCAATCAAAGCATTGTCATGTCTCCTGGTGGCAGCAATCTTTCCTCTGGAACTAAGACCTGTAGGCCAGCAGCACATAAAGTTATGCGAACAGAAAGTGAAATTTTGCTAGTGGGTCACTAGGGGTACTAGGGGTGGTGCCACTCCCATTTCTACCCCTTGATTCCAGGACCCACGAATTCTGGCTGTGGGAGAAATAGCACCATATGCGATTTCACCAGATGCTGATTCAGTGCAGATACAGCCTTCTGGAGAACTTTGACTCAGCCCTGGAAGGTGTTGCCTCCTGGCTGGTGCTGTATTTGAGTCTTCAAAAGGCCATTCTACTGTTCTATCAAGCCAGCTGCTTTAGCATGGTGGGAAACATGGTGAGATCAGTGAATTCCATGAGCATGGGCCCACTGCTACACTTTTTTTTTTTTTGCTGTGAAGTGAGTTACTTGGTCAGGAGCAATGCTGTGTGGAAGACCATGACAGTTGGTAAGGCATTCTGTAAGCCCACCAATGGTTTTGGCAGAAACACTACATGCAGGGAAGGCAAATCCATACCCAGAGTATCTATTCCACTAAGGACAAAATCCTGCCTTTTTCACAATGGAAGCAGTCCAATATAATCAACCTGCCATCAGATAATCACCTCAGGGAATGATGCCATACCGGGGGCTCAGTGTTGGTCTCTGCGGCTGGCAGATAGGGCACTCAGCAGTGGTTGTAGTCAGGTTGGCCTCCATCCCTGCCACCACGGGCACTTTGTTCATGAGCCCACTGGGTAATGACGGGTGGCTGGGGGAAGAGGCTCACTAGTACCCACAGAATGGGTCATCCTGTCCACTTGATTATTTAAACCCTCCTCTGCTCAGGTCACCCTTTGGTAAGCATTCACATGGGGCACAAATATCCTCAAGTTTTTCCCCCAGAAAGTCCTGTCCATGTACTTCTTCCCTAAATTTCCTTATCACCAATTTTCCAATCCTGTTCCTTCCAAGTCCCTGACTATATAGCCAAACCATTGGTCATAGCCCTTGAATTGGTATATAATCACACATCTGGCCAATTGTCCTTCCAAGCAAAGTGAACAACCAGGTGCACTGCTGAAAGTTCTGCCCACTGGGAGGATTTCCCTTCATCCCTGTCCTTCAAGGACATCCCAGAAAGGGGCTGCCATGCAGTGGCTGTTCACTCTCAGGTGGTGCCTGCACGTGGTACAGAACCATCAGTAAACTGGCACTTGAGTTTTCTCTTCTTCTGTCAACTGATCATAGGGAACACTACATGAGGCCACAGGTGCAGGCTGGGAGAGAGAAGGCAGTGTAGCAGGAGTGGGAGCCAAGGGCCTTTGGGGTCACTCCTTCATATAACTTCCTTGTACCTTCAGGACCTGCTCAGGCCTGATCATGCACATGCCACTTCCTTTTGATGATGCACTGCCTTGCTGTGCATGCCCAACTTATGGCTTGGTGGGCTCAGGTTGCATGGTAACTTGGTGGCCCATGGTTAAGTGTCAGTCTCTTTGAAGGCCCAGTTGCAGACCAAGAGCTGTTTCTCAAAAAGGAAAGTCGTTAGCCACAGAGGATGACAGGGTTTTGTGACAAAATCCTAAGGGCCTGCACTGCAATTCACCTATGTGGCCTGCAAAAGGCTCCAATCAGCATCTCTACCTGCCACTGCCACTTCCAGCACCACTGAATCTGCTGCATCATACGGCCCAAGTGGTGGAGCAGCTTGCATAGCAGTCTCCACCCATCGCAGAGCCTTCTCTTGTTCTGCATCCCACTTAAAACCAGCAGCTTTTTTTGGTTGCTCAATGAATGGGCCAGAATAACACACCAAAATGAGAACTACATTGCCTTCAAATATCTCGACACCCTGATATGGTGGGTGCAGTCAACACATAAAATTAACCATCACATAAACTGATGTGGAACATCTAGAAGATGTAGCACAAGAGAAAGTAGGGTACAGAATAGGTAGGAAATACTAAACAACCACATGTAATCTTTTTAGGTGGAGAAAAAAACACATTCACAAATATAATGCTTATATATGCATGAAATATATCTAGAAAGACATTTAACAGGTAGTAACAGGTTGCTTGGGGAAGGGAACTGGAAGACTAGAAATAGATGTGAGAAAAATATGAAAGGTTTTATTCTAGTCCAAGAAGAAAATACTTTTGAATTTTTGAATATGAACTTATTCAAAAGGTAAGTACTGTAAGTAGAGAAAGGGATATTTAAAATACAGCAGGACATCTCAGAATGAAAGAGAAAAAATGTCTCACACACATACAAATAACAAAGTCCATCATAACAAAGTTGTTAGTATAAAATGAACATTTTGATGATAGAAGTTTTCCAAGTTCACTCAGTTCAGGAAATGATGGATTCAACAAAATTTGAATCAAAATGGATTCAAACGAGAAATTTAGCCCATTTAATTGAGAGTTCCTTGGAAAAGATTTTACCTATAGATTAATACTATATTACAGCTTTTACCTCTGTTTTATCTTTTCCTTTGCAAAAAGTTGGTCCTTTGTGGCAGATCCATTGATAAGGGAAATTGCTTGAGAAAGAGGTGAGATTGACAAGGTTCAAGATGAAGGAAGAGAGAGAAGAGTTGTATTCTCACTGGCTCTACCAGAAGTGTGGCACCAACTTGACATGTAACCTCGGGAAGCCACCACTATTGTTCTTTTCATTATTTGTTTTATCTCTTAGCACAGCAGGATGAGTCTGGTCCCTAGTTCTTGAAGTTTCTTAACTCTTTTGTAGAAGTAGAAGGTGCTAGAGAAAACATGATGCAGATTTCTGATCGTAGGATCACAATTTGTACCCCCGATAGTCATCAAGGTGACTCTAGTGCAGATATGGCCAAACTATATGGTTCATTACCCAACTCAGAAGTAGGTCCTAACGATCTCCTAATCCACCAGTCAGACTGCTTGCCAAATTTCCAATAGCTTTTTGTAAGCAAAGCTGAAGAGACAGTAAGCAAATTTGGATTGTTAGGTATGAGTGAGTAAATTTAACATCCTAACAGTTATGGTATGGAGAAAATCTGCTCTAGAATATTAAGACCATCCACCAAAAACTGGCTAGAATCTGAGGATCTGTCACTGGAAATAATACAAGATACCTCTGCAGATTATCATAGGTCAAAATAAAAAATAATTGACATAATAATAGTGAATACATCCTGATATTTTACACTCCATTGAGGACAGGGCACAAATTCAGCTCTCAAACACTAAAGAACACAAAGTGTTAAGAATGATTCTGAGTCATCACTTCTAGATCCAAAAGAGAGTATCAAAAGCAGACAACTGGGAATCTTTGAATAAGAACTAAACTTAGATGGTAGCATCTGTGTCTTTCTGGGCACAAGTTGTAAAAGCAACACACTGAGTTTAGATTTTTATCCTGGCACAAAGTAGCATTCAAACAGGGGGCACGATCACATTTATGGGTTGAAAGATCATTCTGTGGATGGTTTAGAGACGAGCAAGGCAGGAGGCACGAAGAAGACCAATTAAGACTCTGTTAATTGAGAAATGACAGAGTCCACACAAAGGCAGTGGCAATGCGTACAAAAAGGAAGGCATGGGTTTGAAAGGTATTTGGAAGGTAGGTGGATGAGCAGGAAGCAAGGACTCTAAGACCAACGGAATGCCTGGAACCACCATTCACCCAGATAGGACACTCAGCGGGGGTAGGTTTGAGGAGCAAAATGAATTCTCATTTACTCGAGCCCTGTAACCTCATAACAGCTACCACCTGGGGGTACACAATAAAAGCCACACCTCTTAGGTCCCCTCTAGCCTGCCTTTCAAATCTGTTCCCCTTGACCTCATTTGGGAGCCCGAATGAGGGGTCTGAGTTTCTTGCTGATTGCCCCTCAGTGGGTTCAGGCTATTTCTTGCGTTCTGAGGCCGCCTCTACTGGGGCTTGAGGCTTCCGTCCTTTTGTTCCAAGTTGACAGTCCAGAACATTTCCTGCCAAACCCCTCACACACGGGTGCTGCCTCCTCAGACCTTGGAGAGCCCAGCTTGAGGTCTCTTCTCTTGAGGAAGGATGGAGGGATGGAGGGATGGAGGGATGGAGGGATGGGAACTTTCCCCTAAAACCCAGGTTGGCCTCAGCATCCAGTGTCATGGTGCTACTCAAAATCCTACAAACTCTTCTCATGCCAATGAGGCAGCCATGCCCACGGTGTCCAATGCAGCCGGGCTCTTATTCCACTGTCTGACTGGAGGCCTACCTGCCAGTGTTCCCTGCAGGTCAGGGATGCTCTCGAGTGACAGGTGACTCAGCTGTGGCGAGCTAAAGAAGTTAAAACAGAAAATACCCAACTCCACTTGCCTGGCCTGTGCCCCGGCCACAGTGAAGCTGACTGCTGTGCACCATGCCTAGGAAATGTCATCTCCACGCCTTTCTCATTGAGAAAACACCACCAGGACACAGAAAGCTCTGGGATGGGGGAGTGTGGCGAGTGGGAAGAGGAACTGCTGATGGTTTTGTGCCCAGAGGGCAAGGCAGAGGGAAGAGGGTCTGCCTCTGTCTGGGTCTTCCCTGGGTGAGCACTCCCAAGGCCTCCTGAGAGTCAAACTACATGTCAGTCCCCCGTGGCAGGAGGTGGCCATCTGGGCTTTTGGGGCACTATGCAGACCTATGCAGATGGACTTCTCACTTCAGTGCCAAACGAGTGCCCAGGTAAGAACTGGTGACTTTTTTCCCACAACAAACTGGCCCAGATCCTTGAACTCCAGCCCTTCGAGCAAGTCAAACTTGCTTTAAGGATAGAAATGAAAGTCAGTCTGCCACCTTCCCGTCATCTCAGGGAAACCCTGCTGAGAGACCTGGCCCCGTCATGCACTCTAGACATCAGTGAAATGAGTAGTTGTCCCCAACTCAATGGAGCTCCGAGTCCTGTGAATCTACTTCCAGTTCTAGGTAACTGTGGACAGTGATATAGACTGGGGTCCTCAAAACACAGTCCCCAGCCAGCAGCACCGGCAGCATCACCTGGGAAATGCAAATTTTTCTGCCCACCCCAACTTTATAGATTCATAAACTAACTCTGTGCACAGCACTCGGGAGTTTAACAGCCCCTCCAGGAGCTTCTGACACTCTCGAAAGGTTGAGAAGCACAGACGTAGAGGACATAGACTGGTGGCATTGGGCAGCTTTGTGGACTGAGCCTTCCTTGGTCCAGCAAGCCCAGCCCCCTACCAGGGCCAAGACACCCCCCTGTGAACAAGAATAGATTATGCTGATAAGTGACCTTCACTGTGGAGATAGAGCGGGGTGACCGACAGTGCCTCAGAGCTGTGGGGGGGGGACCTTGTCCAGAGCCTGGTGGGTGCTATTCGTCACCTGTGGCCCATGGGACTCCACGACTCTTGTCATGGCTTTCATTCCATCTTCTGCAGTCAGCAGTGTCAAGCCCTATCTCATCTGTGACCCCCACACAGGACAATAAATATCCTCTTGTGGGGAAAGGACTTTGGGGAGAAAAGCTAAGAGCCACTCCACCCCTTCACATACGCACGTGTGACCATCTTATCCCCATTCCTACTGGGCAGTGTGTTCCATCCTGAGCCCAGCACAAGGTGGCCCAAAGTATGTCAACACTGCCTTACAGGAGGACTCCTTAGGTCCCACCCATTTCTTTCCTGGGGCCCCAGAGACTCTTCAAATGATGATGCCTCACTTCCTGTCACAACTCTCTCATTTCTCAGTCATATCTATTATGTTATTGGCTTTTTTGGCCAATATCTTCTCTTTTTTCATTTTATTTATTTTTTTTTAAGAGATGGGGTTTGCTCTATTGCCCAGGCTGCAGTGCAGTGGTGTGATCACAGCTCACCATAGCCTTCAACTCCTGGGCTCAAGCAATCCTCCCACCTCAGCCTCCCAGCGTTTTAGGATTACAGGCCTGAGCCACTACACCTGGCTGGCCCTATGCTGCACTTCTCAACTTGGGCTTCCTTATCATCCCATCCCCACTCATGCTATTTCTTTCACTCCCAGGCTCCAGTGACATCCCAGCAGCCAGACAGCACCTGAGAGAACTACAGGCCAGCTGGGGTCTCACAGGCCCTCCCCCTGTCCAGCACACCACCCATCTGTGCCACCAGCCGGAGTCCTTCAAGGGATGGGTCATGCACTCCGAGCCTTCTGACTATTCCTACAACCCTCCCTGTGACTCTAACTCATCTTTAACTGTCCCCTGTTGTCTCTGACCCACTGAGATGCTCTTCCAACCCCATATCCTTGTTGCCAGAGCAGACAGCCTGGGGTGGAGAACTGAGCTGCAACAGGAGAGCTGCTGCATTCCCAATGATGCCATGGCCAGATAAGGGTCCTAGACATCTGGCACAGGTTCAGCCCAGGGAAACAGACATGGGAAACCACTTCTCACTTTCAGAATATACTTGAAGAGGGTCAAGATTTCCATCAGGTGAAACCTATTCTACTCATGGAAGGAGACGGGGGTAGGGAAACACCAGATTAGTATCTGTTCCCTCCCCATCCACGGTCTGGGCCAAGGAAGATGTTCCATAAAAGGCTCCCTCCCCCATGTACTTTTGCCACAGGGAGTTTCTCTACCTGGATCCTTCCTGAACTCTGAGGCAGCCCCTTCCATTTGGGTTTGGATGTTGTCCTCTAACTGGTCCCAGGGATTAGCTGTTTAGGCCATTCTTTGCTTCTCAAGGCTGACTTACGTGGGACTAGCCTGGAAGCCTGCCCCAAAGTCTAGACCCACTGTTGGCTCTTAAGATCTCAGCATGAAACAGAGTGCTGGGCCCCTTGTTCATCTGGAAGGACGGGGGGTTGGCAGGGTGAGTTGAGTTAGAGGTGCCTATGGGAAATGTCTGAATCTTGCGCTTATGAAGAAGGTCTAAGCTGGAGATAAAGATTTTTTTTTTTGAGACAGAGTCTCACTCTGTTGCCCGGGCTAGAGTGCTGTGGCGTCAGCCTAGCTCACAGCAACCTCCAACTCCTGGGCTCAAGCAATCCTTCTGCCTCAGCCTCCCGAGTAGCTGGGACTACAGGCATGTGCCACCATGCCCGGCTTATTTTTTCTATATATTTTTAGTTGGCCAATTAATTTCTTTCTATTTTTAGTAGAGACGGGGTCTCACTCTTGCTCAGGCTGGTCTCGAACTCCTAACCTTGAGGGATCCTCCTGCCTCGGCCTCTCAGAGTGCTAGGATTACAGGCATGAGCCACCGCTCTGGGCCCTGGAGACAAAGATTTAAGAGTCACTGCCACATTAGAGGTGGTAGTAAAAGCCACAAGCGTGGATGTGGTTGCCCAGGTAGAGTGAGCTGCCTAAGGAGAACAGCCTAGAGGATGAAGCCCTTAGAGGACCGACAGGAAAGGGGCAGGCAGAGGTGCCTGCAGAGAAGTCTGAGAAGAGCAACTGGGGAAGCTGTAGCAGAACTAGGAGAGAAGGGCTCCACTGAAGCTGTGAGGAGACTTCAAACAAGGAGGGAGGAGTCAACACTGTCAAATGCAGCTAAGAAGTCTAGCAAATGAGGTGTGAATTAGATTTAACACATAGGAAGGGACCTTAGGAACAGCTCATGCAGCAGCCTGCGGGAGCAGAAGCCGGGTGAGGGGTGAGGCGTATGTCCTTATGCAGCACAGAGAACTTTGGGGACCAGAGAAGCATCTCTGCCTGTGTTGATGGGTAGCCTCACCACCTTCTGTTTTCATTTATGTTTCTCTTAACTGAAACACCCCAATAAATAGCTAGTCTGAACCAATGCAATAGTTTGGGGTCTATTTTAGTATTATTACAACTATTGCAAAAAATTTTCTGGGTCCATACTCAGTACTGTCTCACAGTTTACCTTTAGGCACTGAATTTGCAAGCTGATAAACACTTAAATTGGCTCAATCTACTATCTATTTGGCTTTTTACGGTAATACGAGTCCCACATCACTAGTTCCACTGACAAGTGGCTGGAGTGAGTACCGGCCATAGCTACCTCCACTTCCCACTCTCGTCCCTGATTTTTCTTACGCTTGGAGAGTTTCCCTCATTTGTTGTGCCCTTCTCTTTCCTCAAAGGCTTAATTATTGAACGAGGCATTTATTGCATACACTTACGTCATGCTTTCACGTTTATCTCCACAGCACCCGCAAGGAAGGTAGGACCCAGCCTCACCGCCTCGTTACAGTTTCAGGCTGGAAGGGCAGTGGTGAGGCGCGCGCGCGCCCTGCCGGCGCCCCGGCGTACTGCAGCCTTGCGAGTACGCTGCTTCTCTTTCCCGCCCATGTGAGCTCCAAACGCACCAGATGAAGCCGAGGCGCGAGAGCACGCGCAAAGCTTCCTGGGAAATGTAGTTGGATGTTCGGGTTAGAACTACAAATCCCGGCACGCTCCCCGCCGCCGCCGCTTGCTGATGAATCTGAATCTTGTTTGTGCCGTTGGAAAAGCTGTACACACCTGATTCAGTTTTCACGAGACGCTTTTAGAAAACGTGATATCTCTCTCGGCAGGTGTGAGCAGACCAACTTTGCTTCCACAGCACGCTCACCGTGGCGAATCTGCTGTTGCGGTACTGTGGCTAGCCCCTCAAGGCCTCGATGGGAGGCTTGTGGAATCTGCTGTGGGAAGAAGGACGCGAGGGTTGCTTGGGCAGCTACTGTCATGGCGGCGACAGCCCCCAGTGCGGGGGGCTCGGCGCCTGAGGCGACGGGTTCCACCGAAGCCCCGCTGCAGTACAGCCTTCTTCTGCAATACCTGGTGGGTGACAAGCGTCAGCCCCGGATCCTGGAGCCCGGGAGCCTGGGCGGGATCCCGAGCCCCGCCAAGAGTGAGGAGCAGAAGATGATCGAAAAGGCGATGGAAAGCTGCGCTTTCAAGGCTGCCCTGGCCTGCGTGGGAGGTGAGGCGAGGCGAGTGGGGCCCCTGGGAGGCCGAGGGCTTGGGCGGCAGTGGGGTTCGCTGCCGGGACCACGCGCCTGGGAGGCGAGGGACCTGCGGGCCTCGACCTTGACTACACCTCCTCCTCGTTCAGTGCAGTGCCTCTCCTGTCCCGATGGTCAGCTTTCGCTTATGGAAATTGGATCAGAGAATCGGTACTAAGGTTGGGGCCTAGAGGTTATAAAATGGTTGACTTCATTCATTCATTCATTCACTTTAGTAATTATTCATTCAACGAGGTGGTGGGAATACAGGGTGAAAGACAAGAGTCCTATTCTCATAAAGTTTTACTATATAGGGAAAAATGTTGAGAAGGAACCCTGCAGAACAGTGCTGCAGACATAGCAAACTGCAAATTCAAAGGTACTTAAGGCAGCGACTGCATTGCGGTTTGAAAAGCAGAAAGGCCAGTGTGACTAGACAGCAGCCAGCAAGAGTGGGAATGAAGTCAGCCAGCAAGAGTGGGAATGAAGTCTGGAGGTCTGAACTTTGCCTTCCCCCACCTCCCACCCCTTTCTTTTTCTTTTTTTAGAGACAGGTTCTCACTCTGTTGCCCAGGCTGGGGTGCAGTGGCACTACCATAGCTTACTGCAGCCTTGAACTCCTGGCCTCAAGTGACCCCCCCTGCCTCAGCCTCCTGAGTAGGTAGGACTACAGGCGTGTGTGCCACCACACACAGCTAATTCTTTTCCTTTTTTGTAGAGACATGGTCTCATTATGTTGCCCAGGCTGTTCTCAAACCCCTGGCCTCAAGCGATCCTCCTGCTTCTACTTCCCAAAGTGCTGGCATTACAGGCATGAGCCATGGTCCCTGGCCCCTGGCCTTTGTTTCCTTTGCTTAAACCTTTTGGCGATTTGAGAATGTACAGTGTCCCTCCTGTGTGCAGGGTAAAAGGGTTGACCACATTTGTGGATGAGTTTAAATCTTGTTGAGAATAAAAGACTTTTAAGGAATGAATATGCAAAAGTGAGAATGCAAATGAAAAAAGTGAACTATAGCAAAAAGAAGAAAGAGATCTTTTTTGGTTGTGGAAGGCCACCGAAGAGGGGAGACTGGAGCTGTCCCTTGAAGGATTGAGAAAATACAGGTAGACAAAGAAGAGAAATGTCATTTCAAGTTGGGGTGTAGTAGGGGATTTGGGCTTTTTGCTTAGGCAGTAATTGGTGTTGTTTTTTAGAAGAATAACAAGTGGTAATGAACATGATGAATCAAGATAGAATGTGGTGAAGGAAAGAAAAATCTCTGAATGGGAAAGCCATATTGGAAGTTTGCTGGACTAAAGCTTCCTG
>CAUYRT010060857.1:0-40972 GCA_963574885.1 Lepilemur ruficaudatus
TCTCTACTAAAAATAGAAAGAAATTAGCTGGACAACTAAAAACATATATAGAAAAAATTAGCCGGGCATGGTGGTGCATGCCTGTAGTCCCAGCTACTCAGGAGGCTGAGGCAGGAGGATCGCTTGAGCCGAGGAATTTGAGGTTGCTGTGAGCTAGGCTGATGCCACGGCACTCTAGCCCAGGTTGACAGAGTGAGACTCTCTCTCAAAAAAAAAATACATTATGATCACTTTTTTTTTTAAAGGCATTAAAATCAACAATAAATACAAGAATAAATAAGGGGGAAAAAAACCTTTAAGGAACACGTGTCTCTTCCCAGCTCCCTTCTTATTTTGCCCCTTCCCCGCCCACACAACGGAGGCCTTGATAACTCTAGGTCTAATTCTCAGTGTTTCTCTCTCCCCAACAGAATGTGATGTTGGATCTTTCCAAACGCAGCCGCAGTGGTAAATTCCGCCTCGTGACCAAGTTTAAAAAGGAGAAAAACAATAAGAACAAAGAAGCTCACAGTAGCCTGGGCGCCCCGGGTACCTGCCCCTCTCCCATGTGTGTTTCTGGCCGTCCACGCCCGCTGCCTTGGCCCGGCCCTCCGGGTCCCCGCTTGCTCCTTGGCCCGCCGCTCCTCGTGTGGTCCCGGTGCTGCAGCCCCGCTCCCTCGCCTGCCCCCCTCCACGTCACACCCTGCCCCGAAGGCGCCCTCCACAGAGACTCTGGGTGCTGGGCCTCCGAGCTGTCCTGCGTGCCCTGAATTGGGGGTTCAGGGTGGGGAGGGAGACTCTAGAGGTGACAAGATAAACTCGGAGACGCAAACTCTGGGCTCTGGCCTCGCCGGGCCGCCAAGCCTGCTTCCTCTGATGGGCTGCTGTCCCCATGTAATTGGGCCACTGATCGAGGTTTCCATGGGAACCCCAAGCCACCAGTGATTGTGGGTGATGGAATCAATATAAAATGGCACTAAGGGACATTTTTTTTCTTTGGGTTAATAAATTGGGGCTTAAAATCTGTCTGCAGTATCAGCCTTGAGCACCAAGGCTGTGTCCGGCACCGTTGGGTACTGGACGGGCCCCGTGCCTGGATTTTGGGCATGGCATTTGCCTCCAGTAGGGCAGCTCCTTTTGATTTTTCTTTGCATGTTTGTCCAAAAATTGGGTTTCTGCTAATGGTGGTGGCTTGAGTTTCGTGAAATCTAAATCTCTCCCTTCCTGCTACGGCTCCAAAGTGAAATGTAACCCTTCTGAGAGCCAGAGGAAAAGCTGGCTTCGGCCACACAGCCATGAGGATGTTTCCCTCTTATTTGGTGGTGTTTAATCCCTTCTGGGACACGGGGGGATGTCCCAAAGGCTGGAGGCCCACCTGGCAGGAACAGATGCCAGCTCTGCAGCAGCTCGCACCCTCGAGTAGGGCTCCCTGCTGCTTCTGCACGGCTGGTGGGTGCTGGCTCCCAGGGTGTGTTGGTGCTGGCTGCTGGGGTCGTCTCGGGTGCTGGGTGCTGGGAAGTCTCGGGCGCTGGGCGCTGTTTGCCGCCTTCCTCGCGCTGGGCGCTGGGCTCTGGGCACTCACTGCGCTCGTGCTTTTCCGTCTCCGACAGTTCACCTCTGGGGCACAGAGGAGGTTGCTGCCTGGCTGGAGCACCTCAGTCTCTGTGAGTATAAGGACATCTTCACGCGGCACGACATCCGGGGCTCTGAGCTCCTGCACCTGGAGCGGAGGGACCTCAAGGTACTTCCACAGGCATCTCGGAACCTGCACCTGGGCTTCCACGCGGCTCTTTCCAGCTCTGCCCTGTCCCCCAGCCTGGCCGTGTCCCCGCATCACGATTCTTTTTATTTTTCTCCGTAGGCTCAGGCCTTTGTGTGCGCCATGGTGGGGTGGCCCTTGCCCTTGGTGTGACGGCCCCACCCACCACAGCCAGACGAAGCCAGGAGCAGACATAATGGGGGGAAACCTTGATTTTCTTGGCTTAATTAGACAGGGAACTATTGCAACATTAAAACCCTGCTGGGGAGGCAGCCCCTGCGTACTGAGTGCAGACCGAGAGCTCCGGCCCCTGCCGGTGTCTAGGTGGAGAGAGCCCCGCCCGCGGCGTCTCCCCTGGGCTTCTGTAGGGAGTGGAGGGGTCGCAGGCAACTGTGTCCACCTCGCAGGGAGCAGTGGGAGGGAGAAGTCGGGCCTGTGCATGGCTCGGTCACGCCAGGCCTCAACGCCACGGCTCGTGGGGCCTGGCCGCCTGAGCACTGAGCTACTGGCCGAATCCTGAGGGTGAAAGGCCACCGTGGGTGTCTTGGACAGTGGCTGTGGCAAGGTCATCTGGCATCCCTTGCTCTCAGGCCTGTGTTTTGTCTTTGTCTTGGGTTGTCTGTGATGACAGCAGTGACTTTGTAGAAGGCAGGAATGATGCGTCAGCGTCTGCATGACTGTCACGTGGTGCATTTCCATCCCACTTGCATCCTCGTTTGTGTTGGGAAAGCTGAGTAGGAAGGGCCGTTGGTCGCAGGCCTGTCTGCGGAGCCCTTGGGCCCAGGCTTGCTTCCCGGCATCCACAGTGGCCGTCCTCTCTGTTGCAGGACCTCGGCGTGACCAAGGTGGGCCACATGAAGAGGATCCTGTGTGGGATCAAGGAGCTGAGCCGGAGCAGCGCTGCCGCCGAGGCCTAGCCTCCGCCTTCCTGGCCTGCGTCCCGCGCTCCGCCTGCCCCTGAGGCGCAGCCGTGCGGCGCCCCCGGCCGCCCTTCTATGGTGCTACTCCCTCCGCCGGCCTCTCGCGACGGAGCAGCTCGGGGGCTCGGACATACCAACACAGCTACCTTCCACACGCCATCTCCAGCTCGGGGTCCTCTGGGGCAGACGTGTTGCGCCCACTTCCGGCCCTCCCTGGCCTGCGTCGTGGGCCACCAGGGACTCCGGCAGGGCCCGGCCCCCCCCCGCCCCGGGTGCCAGGCGCTCCTGCAGGCACTGCCTGGCCATGGGCTGGAGTCACCCCGGGGCCTCCTCTGTGCGTCCTTCCACGGCCGCCCGCAGGGCTCTGTCTCCAGCCCGTGGGCTCTCGGAGCGTGATTAGGGCCCATCGCGAATGTCCCGCGCTGTGGCGCTCCGTGGCAGCCCGCCAGGCGGCCCTGCTGTCATCCCTGTTATTAATAAGGTGTTCTTTTAAACACAGTCCACCCCTTTCCTGGTTTGAAAGTGGCATGGATATATTTCCAGTACTGTTTGTTTTAATTTGACACGAAGAGAAAGAAAAATCTTTCCTGTGTAACCCAAGTCGATGGTCTCATGTTCCCAAGCTGACGAGCCTGCCTCCCCGTTTGCCTCTGGGCCTCTGGTCATCTTCGTGGCTGCCTCCGAGCTGTGGGCGTGGGGACACGCTCCGTGTCCCTGCCAGATGCCACAGGCTTCTGGAGGCCAGCCTGGGGCTGTGAGTGAGCCGGCTTCCAGCCCGTCTCCCGTGGGTGGAGGGTGCGTGTGCGCGGCGGCCCGGACACGGGGTCCTCTGCCTATCCTGCAGTTCCCAGGCAGTGTCCCGGGGGACGGGAGCCATCTGGGCTCTTGTTTCCATTGGGTGGCCAGAGGCTGGTGCTGTCTTGAGAGTCTCTGCCCCTATGGTGGCTTTTTGTTTTCCTGCTGCCAGGCCTGCTGTCCCTGGAGGTGTTGGCGGGGACCGTGACCCAGTGCCCACACTGCTCCCACCTCGCCTCTGTCCCCAGGTGTGAGCTCCAGCCCACGGGCAGGGCCAGCAGATGGCGGTGCCAGCGGCTGGGGAGCTCCCCCAGGGAGAGGGCTGCGCCCTGGGGACAGTCCCCAGGTGGAGTGTACCCCTGGGCCTCACAGGCCTGACTGCCCTTCGCTTTCAGAGGTGGTGTCCTTCACAGGGGCTCGTGACACGTCTTGGAAAGCGGTTTCCATAACCCAGCCCTGGTGCGGCTGTGGCTCTGGCCCGGAGAGAAGGGCAGTGTCAGGAGTGTCTGTGGAGCCGTCCAGCCCTTTCCTTCGTGTCACCCCATCTGACACGTGAGGACGCGGGCAGGGCCCCCCGGGTGTCGCGCACAGGCACCTGCAGCGCTTGCTGGGTTCTGGGCTGGGCTGGGCGGCCCCGGCCTGAGCGGCGCTTTGCCTCTGCTTTCTTCCCAGCCCTGTCTCCATCCCCGTCCTCTGTGTGCTCCGGTGGCCCCTCGGTGTGCTCTCGCCAGGCCCCACCTCTGTGGCTTGGGGGCCCCCCCAGGCCCACCGGTCCCGTTGCGGCCACGTGTCCCTGTGTGTGAGGTGTTGGCGTTAGGATTTTTGGGTGAGAGAATCTCACGCTCTGTCTATGGACTTTGCTGCCTCATTGGAAGTAACGTTGGGTGGGGGATGGTGTATGTCCCCTACCCGTGGGGATTCTGTGTCTCACAGCACAGCATTTTAGGTGGAGGAAGAGGGGCTAGCCACGGAAGTCACTCGGTTGCCCAGGTGGAAAGGCGGAGGCGGGTGGCAGAAGCCTGTCCCGCAGGCCCAGCACAGCTGGCACCCTGGGACTCTGCAGCTCCCAGAGCAATCCCTGGGATGAGCGGGGACTTGGGTGAGGAGGGAAGCTGCCAGTGGCAGCTTCTGGGGCACCAGGGCCACTCCAAGTCCTTGGTGTCCTCTTGGGAAGGCGTTGGGTTTGGGTCAAGGGTGGTGTTAAAAATTAACATGTTGTCAGTGATTAAAACGGCACTGTTTACATAAAAACCATTTTTCTAATTCTAACAAGTAAGAAGCGAAAAGGAATGAGCATGAATGTTCAGGAAACTGCCTGCTGGGTGCTGGGCTGTGTCCCCACACTGGTGGTGTCCTGCCCTGCCCCATGTCCCCTTACAGTGTTCTGGACAGACTCACGGTCCTGTCCACGTAGAGGAGGAAGCAAGGATCCCTGGAGAGTCTTGGAGAAAAGCTTTTGTGCCCTCAGGTGGGGCTTACCCCTCATATTTATAACCTTAATTTATACAGTGAGCACCCTGGAAGCAAATGCCTCTTGTATTGTTATGTACATAGTCCACGCCCGAATGCTGTAAATACGTTGTTCTGTGTATAAATAAAACAAGCCTGTTTTTGATCTTCCATTGTCGGAGTCTTTGTCATCATTCCTTGTGCTTTGACATAAAATGTCTGGCAAAATCTTTCCAATCTGGATTCAGAATTATTTTTTAGCTGCTCTAAAATAGGTTGAATTGGTGGTGGCTGAAAAGCCAAAAAGGATGCCATTGAGCTTTTTAGGGTGTGGCTCTGTGGTCTGTTGGGTTAAAAATTCAGCAAGGAGGTGGGGCACTGGGTAGTGCTGAGGTTCTCAGACTCCAAGGCTGCGTGGTCACACAGATCTTTTCTATAAAGCTGCGCACCTGGAGCTCTCCTGCTTCTGTTTGATCTTAGTACCTTTATTCGAAGGGAGCTGCCTCAAAGTAACTTTGTTATCCCCTGATTTCCTGGGTGAGGGGTGGGCATTGGGTTCATGAAAGACCAAATCAGGTTGGTGGGATAAAGAAGGGTTGCATGGGCTTTGGAAGTGCTGGTCACCTCCCTTGCAGCTCTTTTTCCCTGCTTCGCTGTTAACAGAGCCCCATTTTTTTTTCCTGGTGTGCATTTTCTAGGTGGCCTGTTCAGGACTTTAGGCTTCATGGTTATAAAATGGCTGCCATAGCTCCAGGCATCATCCAGACATGACTATGTCCAATGTAAGGTATGTGTGGGCAGACGCTACCTCTTTTATGTGTCTCTTTTTAAGATAAAGGGAACCTTTTCAGAAGCTGTGGTTTCAGGCCAGGCGCAGTGGCTCATGCTTGTAATCCCAGCCTTTTGGGAGGCTGGAGCAGGAGGATCGTTTGAGCCCAGGAGTTGGAGGCTGCAGTGAGCTATGGTTGCACCACTGCACTCTAGCCTGGGTCTAGAGTGACCTTGTCTTAAAAAAAAAAAAAAAAAAAAAAAAAGCCATGCCTTCAGCTGGCTCCTGTGTCTCTTGGCTAGAGCAGCATCACACACCCGTGACTGGACCAGTCAGTGTGAAGGACGTGGGACTGTCACGATGCTGACAGCTGACACATACTTTATGCCAGGCATAAAATACACATCTTACACACAGTAACTCCTCTAATCCCCTAACAGTCCATCGTGGTGGGTATCTCTCTTTTACAGATGAGGAAGTGGGCTCAGAGGCGCCACATCCTGCCCCAGGACACAGCCAGCATGTGCCCAAGATGGGAGTCCCAGGGCAGTCGGGCACCAGAGATCACACCTTTTTGAGTGCTGTGCTTTCCTGTGTCCCAGCCCACGTGACAGGTGAGGAATGAGGGCTGTGTCCCAGATAAACTTTCTGACACAGAAGCCGGGGCACTGACTTCTTGCTGGTAGCGCCGCGATGACTGGGCAGGGGCTGGCTGCGGGGAGGCTGGTGTGGGCCCCTGGCCTCCACCCCGTGCCAGTGTAGCCTGTCTCACACTGGGCTTGCTCCATTGTTGGAAAGTGGTCAGGAAAGGCTTCTCCAAGAGATGGCATCTGGGGGCAGGGGGAGGCCAGATGGCAATCTGAAGGAGAGGGGACAATTCAAGTGTTGTGTGACTGCAAAGTGGAGAAACGTGTGGTCTGTGGTGTTTTCAAGCTGAACCTCTTGAGAACTTCCACCAGTTGGAAAAACAAACTGAGTGGCCTGTCCAGTTTCAGTGTGGTCTGATCCACGAGTGTCAACTGCGCACTGGATCTGCTGACCCTTCTGTTTGCTGGAAGAGAGTTTTATTGCAGCCACCCCACCCCTTTGTCACACTTGTCACTTGTCACACTGTAGGCTACTGAACCAGAAATTCCATCCACTGGACCCAACCAGAGCCCTGACCTGGGCTGGGAGCAGAAGTGGGTCGCACCTTTGGGGGCCTCTCTGTGGGGGGTGGGGCAGGTGTGGCTGGGTCGTAGGTAGAATAGCCACGTGAAGGTGGGGGCCCTGCCACCTTCGAAGGACGCGCATGGCAGGCGCGCGGGCACTCGGAGGTTCTTTTGGCAACCTGCCTTTGCGTGTCCCCCACAGTCGTCGGAAGGGAGCTGAAGACAGGTGGGCAAGTTGCCCACTTTAAGCCAGGACTTTCACATGTTCCAGGAAAGTGCATCTGGCAGCTGACAGGGTGTCATGGAGCTGCTGGTGGCATCTCGGCACTGGAGAGGAGCCTGCAGGAGGATGGAGCCAACAGAGACTAGGGCCTGGGAGCAGCTCCACTGTCCTCTGGGCACTTGCCTGACCTTGGCCTGACACACACTTGGGGGCTCTAGTTTCGTGGGCCAGGAGACCCCCGTTTTTGGTCCAGCCAGCCTGAGCTGGGGCCAATCACCTGCAACTGAAGTGTCCTGGCTGCCACACTGTGGCTACTGACACCCAGGCCTTGGACACAGAGCACTTGCCTGTGTGCGCGTGGGGCAGGGGCTTGGAACAGCGCAGACGGTCTCTACCTCACTCTGGCATGGAGAGAGGTCGTCGCTGCTTTGCTTTGCTCCTGGAGCGCAGTGAGTCTCCAGAAAGCTAACGTCCCCGTGCTTCAGTTAGCGTGTGCGTTACTGACCCTGCATGCCCAGCTCTGGGCTCGGGACGGCTGAAGATGAGGAACGGAAGGAAACGTGATCCGGCGGTCCCCCGTCCAGACAGGGCGGAGGGGCTGGGGCTGCTGTAATTTGATTCTTCCCAGTTAAGTCTGTCCCAGAGGGAAACTGACATGTATGAAGCCACAATTGTGTATTTTCAGGCAATTCTTGCCTCCTTTCCTTTTTTTGGCCAGAGAAAACATTACTGCTGAATATAAATGTTTTCTGCAACTCAGCCACCTCTGCCAACCCCACTTCCCTGGAAGGAAGGGAGAGCCGGAGTACATCCAGTTTCCTCCAATACGGCTTTGCCCAGGAGTCTGTATTTATTTAAAACCAAAACACAATTCTGTTATTTCTAAAGCAGCACTGATACAGTATTTCTAAATATAAACCATTGTTTATTTAGCATCTGAAGTATGCCTGGGGGAAAAGGCCACAGAAGTTCTCTCTTAAGCAAGTAAAACATGGAGCAGTCAGCACATGACACTAAGGACTCCAACTTTAAAAATGGTTTATTTTTTCTTTAATAAAATTTTAGCGCTTTCCCCCTGTAGAGCCCAGTCTATCCCCAAATTAAAAAAAAAAAAAAGGAAGAAAAAAGGAAGGAAAGGAAAGGAAGAAAGAAGAAGGAGAAAAGAAAGAAGGGAAAGGAAGGAAGAAAAAAGAAAAGAAAACAGAAAGGAAAGCAGCACGCCAGCCGCCGGCGGACAGGCGGCGCGCACGCACGGCCCGGCGGGCTGCGGAGCGCGCCCCCTGCTGGACGGCACTGGAAGGCACCTCCGCCCCGACTCCCTTGGCACTTCCATTAATAAAACGTTCAGTGAGGCCTCTGGCGTCCCCAAGAAAAGCTCTTCAGTTATTACATTGATATTTTATTACCATAAAATGGGCTGAAGGAACATACTAAGGAAGCATGTCAGTTAAAGGAACGGAACAGCTTGTCCACAAGGGCAGCGCTTCCAGCACAGCTGTGACACTCACGGCTTTGGTATCGGAACCCCTCCACGTGCATCTGCAGAGACAGGCTGCTCCCACGCGAGACCCGGCGGCAGCCTGCTGTCGGCCCGGCGCCTCGCATCCCGAGACGCTATGACGACACAGAAATGCTCAAACGCACAGCAGAGACGAGGGCTTCTCTCTAATGACGGTTTCGATGGTGTTGGAAGGAGGACAGAGAAGGACAAGCACGGCCACCTGCGGAGCGCCAGCGCTAGGGACGAGGAGACGTGGGCAAGAGCTGGGCGTGCAGGCGGAGACGCTGTGCCAGTGTCCCTTCCCTCCCGTCACACACAGCTCTGGTCCGTGTCAGTGACGCGGGGCTGATGAGAGACTGACATCCAGATGACCAGGCTAAGAACACCCGGCATCGTAGGAATGCTGCTTGCCACTCAGCTGCTGTCTGCGGAAGTCAACCATCCGCTGTCCCAAATGAATTCAGTGACACAGGTGCTGTATTTCTCACAAATGCCAATTAGATCCTTTAAGTTGAACAGTGATCTGTGTTGAATTAAGAGGGAAAAATCTTTATACCTTCTTTTTCTCGTCTGTTCTGAGGCTACTCAGGAGTACGTCAGCTCCGCCTGCCCAGGGCAGCTGCAGCCCGCAGTCCACGCCAGGCTGGCTGGTGCGGCCGCCCACCGGGCCTCCAGAGCGCCGCAGCAGTGAGAACGTTCCAGTCACAGACCAGCTAGGTCAGACCGAGCCCTCAGAGCTGGGCGTACCTGAGGCTGCCTCTGCTCTAGCAGAGCACGTGCGACTTCAGAGGGTGTCCCGTTTGCCTCCTCACGTGGAGAGAGCACTGACACTTTAGCGTCATGGTCTAACTCAGTGCAAAGGGGGAAACGAAATACGTGAGGGCCAGTGTGGGGGAATGACGGCAGACGCCCTTCCCAGTACGGCACAAGCCCGGCCAGCCCAGCAGCATGAGAGGAGATGTCGGAGCCTTGGTCAGTGCAGATGACCGAGAGTCATCCAGACAGAAACAGAAGTGACTGAATACACGCACGTTTCGCACAGACTTATCCGAGTGGAGCAACATGCCATTTTAGCCATACCTGTGGTCAAGGCACAAGTCGTAAATTTTCTGGTAAAAAGGGCGGCTGGGGATCAGGTGCCGTGTGAGGTCAAACCTGGTTGGCACCTGTGCGCACGGATCTAGGTCTGGTGTGTGTCGCAGAGCTGAGCGACCAAGTGCACCTGCCTGGCTGAGAGGACATGTCCTGTGCTTGTGACGAAGCAGAGGATTTGGGACCTGAGCCTCCGCAGGAACCAGGTGGTCCATCCACAAACGGACAACACTCGCTTTCGTGGAACGGACCAGATGGCTGTATCAGGGCCGCAGAGCCTGGGCCCCGTGTCCCGGGAGACCTGCTGTGGCCAGTGCTATCTGAAACTCCCGACATGGATAGAAAGAGAAGCTTCGTGTCCTCGGGGCCGGCCAGGTGTCTCTGCACTGGAGAAGATATCACTGCTCTGCACGTGGAGGGCTTCTCGGCTGTGGGAGACACAGAGGCAGTCATGGATATGGTGGGTGTCACTGAGTTGAAGGGTTTAGGATAACTCCAAAATTCATCCTAATTCTCAGGGGCCAAGTTAGAATAGGCAGCAGGGCCATGTGTTGATGATTTTGACAACCATTTCCAAACCACCCACCTGAGGACCCCCAGTTACCCTTCCACCAGCCCCATGTGCGAGAATGGTGGGTTCCCCACACCCTGGCCATGTGGCGTGTCAGACTCTGGGCTTTTCCAATTTGTTGGGTGAAATGTCTGAAAGCAATGATTTTTTCTTTGCTTTTAAAACTGAAGTATAGTGTTTGTAGAGTGCACACAAATGGTAAACACACAGCTCCATGAATCATCACACACCCCCTGGGTCACACAGCGCAATGGCTGCCTTTGCCCCTGCTGCCCCTGGCCCGAGGGAAACACCCCTCTGACTCCCACCGGGGAGACTCGCTTTCGCTGGCTGTGACCTGCACACAAACGGACACTGGGTGCTCAGCCCCGCTGCCCTTCCCGCTGCCGGGCAGTCTTTCAGCTACATCCGAATTTGGCCGGAGGGGATAAAGCTGCTGTGTGTGATTTTGTGGAGAAAATAACTTTCAGGGTCGCTGGGCTTGGGGGTGCCCAGGAGACACCGTAGGAGGCCCCGCCACATTTCCCACAGCGGCCATTCTAATCCCGCCCAGGCAGGGAGGCCCAGTCACTGCGTCCTCGCCATGCTGGTGTTGACAGCCTTTGCCATTTTAGTGTTTCTGGCGGGTGTACAGGGATACCAGAGAGTAGCTTGAATTTATATTTTTCTTATCATGAGTAGAGTTGGTTGAGCATATTTTTGTATGTTGGCACGCAATCTGCATTTCTTCTCTGTGACCTGTTCGTTAACCTTTACCTGCATTTTCATGGGATTGTTGGTCTTTTTCTTATTTACTTGCAGGTTTATTTCCAGAATTACAAACAACCATATCCTATGATCCAGCAATTCCACTTGCAGAAATTTGTCCTGCAGATACACCCACATCTGCATTGCAAAATGGTGAGTATACGAGTGTATTCACCGCGACAGTGACAGACTGGAGATTTCTGGAAAGTCAGGAGGGGGCACCTTCCCTCCGCTGTGGTTTACTCGTGCAGAACGCCAGCTCCAACCATGTGACGTGGGGTAAGTGAAAACCGCAAGGTATGTCAAGAAAGTTCTTGTGTCAAAAAAGAAGGAAAAGCATGCTCATGTGCCCCTGCACACAGAAGATGACAGGATGTGCAGGCGGCAGCCATGCAGGTCCATCCGGGAGTGGCTGTGGGTCTGGGGAGGAGACTTCTCAGTGAGCCTCTTTGGTGGCTTTTGAACTTAGAAGCATGTGACTCTATTAACTCTCCAAAAAATAGATAAAATAAATGAAAAACAATAAAACGGTGACTTCATGGTGCTCATAAAGACACAATCGTTCTATTACGCAAATGAGGCACCTGAGGCTAAGATTTTGGTGACAGCAACATCAATTTTAAAAGTGCCCTACCTGAACACAGGTGGGACTGAAAATGACAGGCTTGGAAAACTGCTGGATGACTCAAAATGACAGCCCTGCTGATAGCTATGGCTCTGACAGAAGATGCACATGAGAAGTCAGAAGGAGACAGTTTCATCACATGTAAGTGTGGAAAAAGGCAACATTTTAGTGTGTATGAAATATTAAATATGTGAGACATATACAGAATGTTCCGTGTGACTTTAAGTATGTATGTGTGACTTGTGAGTAGGAAAGCCCCAAAGCAGCCAGATCCCTCACTCCGAGGGCACCAGGCCTTGCGAGGTGCAGCGTTGTCACTGGGGGTGTAGGCTGTCCCTTGCCCTCCTGGGGATCCCCGACATGGCGGGGAAGGTGCTGCCCAGGAGTCACCCAAGGAGGAGCCCTCCAGTCAAGGGGCACGCCCTGGAGGAGGGGCCCACGGGAGAGGAACAAAGGAAGCAGAGCATCCTGGTCTGAGACACCACAGCAAGAATGACATCTGGACGCTGTGGGTCCACGTGTGACTCCAGAATGAACAAATGAATGAACCCACTGAACACGCGTCCGCTGAGCATCCGCACGAGCACTGTTGTAGGTGCACCAAATAAAGTCTGCCAAGGCAGGGGCAAGCAGAACACAGGAAAGGCTGACTTAGAGAGAGGCAGAGTTATTGAGATTGAGGGTGGGGAGAGGACAGTGACACCCACAGGCCTCTGGTCTGGCCCGTGTGGAGGTGATGCTGTGGGCCGGGTGCTGGGGCTCTTGGTGGTGAGCTGGCTGAACTTCACGAGTTCCTGTGGGCTGTTCCAGGAGAGATCCTGGCAAGTGAGCAAGCCCAGAGGCCAGGAGAGAACCGGGCTGTGCATAGAGGTCCTCGGCTCCCCTCAGAATGGAAGTGGAGTGAGCTCCCCAGTGGCGATGACTGGGCAGAGTGCGGTGGGAAAAGAGCAGGCAGGCACCAGCAGCGGGAGGTCAGAGGGCAGCAGCCCCTAAAGGCAGGCAGAGGAGAGCATCGACGGTGGTGGCCTGGAGGAGGAGGTTGGGGCACTGAAGATGCAGCGCCCCCCGGGGGAGCAGCCAGGCTCTGTGAACCTTGGCGGGAGGCGGCAGCTGGATGGGTGCACGCTCGGGAGTGCGTATGGTTTTAGGTGCTGGAGACTGAAGGACACGCCATGACGGGAAGTGCAGCGAGGCTGCGCATGGGGGAAAGGAGCCCAGGCAGAGGTCTCCCGATGCCTCTGTGGTCCATGTCGCCGTTCCACGTTCCACAGAAAGCTCCAGGACCAGGAGGAGGCAGTCTAAAGACGCCGCTGCAAGGTGCGTAGTGGAGAAGAGTCCCACACTGTGCTTCTCCACGATGTAGTTTTACAGGGGAGTTTCCTGCCTCAGTTTCCCAGCAGGAGTAAGAAAAAGTCAGAGAGTGGAAAGTCGGTGTGAATCCTAATAATTACCTTTTCTTTTTCCCCAGAGCGAGTCGTTGCAGTTTTTCTTTTCCAGCGTCGTCTCTGACTGTACTGAAATCGTCATCGTCATCGGCCAGGAGATTCTACAGTTCAAAAGAGTCAATGAGCAATGTTTGCAGACATCTTTGAGCCTCCATTTAAAAGAGATATGTTTTAAAAATCACTTAAATTGACAAAAGGAGATATTCCAGTTTATATAAACTAGGTTAATAACTGATACAAAACCTTCTAGTGCTCAATGAAAACAAATGCCGGCGGTGGCAGAAACAGCTTCCCACGGGAAATTAACTTTCAGCCGTCTGACCTTTGCCTGCAACTATTAGGTTATTAAGTATGAAATGTCCGATTTCCTTAAGTGCTAAGTTTGACAGTTGTTATCTCTGACATTTCACTTTGACTTGTTTTATGTTTATTATGAAGCTGCATCGTCACTCTTTCAAATGCCCGGTTTGGCTTGTGATTGTCTTTTAAATGGTTTTTTAGAGCAATTTTTGTGAAATGCTCGTGGAATGGAGAAGTCAAAGACGAGTGTCATTTTAGAGTATGAGCTCACTCACGGAACCAACGCAGCACAGACAGCGCGAAATATCAACCAAGTGTCTGGGAAGGACGTGGCTAACGAACGAACAGTACGTCGATGGTTTGAGAAGTCCCGTTCTGGTGATTTTAATCTTGAAAATGAGCCACGCGGGCAACCTGAGACCAAAGTGGATAATGATGAGCTGAAAGTTGTAGTGGAAGCGAATCCATCTCAACCTAAGCGTACAGCAGAAGGTTTCACGTTACTATTCCAACAGTATTGGACCATTTGAAACAAATCAGCAAGGTAAAGAAGCTGGGTAGATGAGTGTCACATGAATTAAACATCAGAAGAGAAATCATCTCGAAGCTTGCCTTTCTTTGCTGTCACGATAATAAAGGTGAACCATTTCTACACTGTATTGTTACGTGTGATGAAAAGTGGATTCTTTTTGGCAGTCACAAGCATTCAGCACCGTGGTTGGATAAAGATGAGGTGCCAAAACACAGTCCAAAACCGAATATCCATCAAAAACTGGGAATGGTGTCTGTTTGGTGGTCTGGTGCTGGTATTATCCACTGCAGCTTCATGAAACCTGGTCAGTGGATTACAGTGGATGTCTACTGCAACCAATTGGACGAAATGATGAGGATGCTTGCGATTAAGCAGCCGAGATTGATCACTAGAAACAGGCCAATCAATCCTCTTACAAGACAACGCTTGACCACATGTCACACAAACAATGCTGCTCAAACCACAGAGGCTGGACTTAGAAACCCTGTCATCCACTGTATTCACCAGACCTTGCACGGACTGACTACCACTTCTTCCAGGCTTTAGATCACTTGTCGCAAGGACAAACATTCAATTCTTAACAAGCTGTGGAAAACACCTTTCGAGATTTCATCACCACTCGCTCTCCAGGCTACTTCGCTGCTGGCATAAACAAGCTACGGTTAAGATGGCAAAACTGTGTCGATAGTTTAGGCGCACACTTTGGTTAACTGTGCTGCTTCTTCTTTGAGATATAATAAACTACACTTTTGATTTGAAATTGGACATTTCATATTTAATGACCTAATACAAATGCTTCGTCCTGGGGGAGAGCCCAACACAGGGGCTCTAAAGGGATCTAAGTTAAGAACATAAAGCACAAGAAGGATCCGTTGGATCCCGACAGCTCTCTCATCACTGTGCTAGAGACACAGCTGTTTGTGTTATTAATACTTTATTAATACTGTGAAACTGTCAGAATACATAGTTTTCACCTATGTATTTCTATAGCTAAATGTGAGCTTCTGAAAGGCATGGCCCATGTCTTTTAATTTCTCAGAATCTCCCTCAAGCTTTAACCGTGGGGCTTTACAAATACAGGCTGCCTGGTAAGTTCCACTGAGTGAGCGAGCCTCCCTGCCGCCCGATCGCTGCAGTCGCTTTTCTTCTTCTTTCTTTTTTTACTTATGGTAAATATTGGCCTCTCTCCTGGCTGCCCACAGGGAGGATGCCTCAGTGAGTGCTTGGCATATAGTAAAATGCTCAGTGAATGTTAGCTATTAATAGTATTATCCTTTGCCCATATTTGCTTCATTTCTAAAGGAAAAACTTAGTATGATTCTGCTGCTGTCCCTTCCTTACCCTAGAGCTGACTGTCCATTGAGTTTAATGTTACTGCTCCCACCTTCACTTTTATTCTGAGATTCTTTAGGGATGCAGTCCTCAGTGAAACCCAACATGGTTTTATACTGTATACAAATGTTCATGCTGTGACTTTGTTTTCTTTTTCAACATTAAATATTTGGGTGTATTTTCATATTGGCGTTCGTAGCTCTGGATTATTCATTTGGACTTCTGTGCATTATGCCACTGTATCAATACATTTTTTTTATCCCCTTTTTGAGGGTCATTTAAGTTCTTTCTACTTTATGCTATTACAAATAGCGCTTCACTGAACATGTCTGTGTATCTCTGCATACATGTGTGCAAATTTTTCTAAGATGCCTATCTAGGAGTGGAATTACTTGGTTGTATTGTATAGGCATTTTTGTACCGAACACTGCCAAACCGCCTCCATAGTGTCTGGACCAACTTCCACTCCTGCGGGGCGGGTGCGGACGGCAGAGGCAGCTCTCTGCTGCATTCTGCAACCCCTGCTCACCTACGGAGCTGATCAACTTTTCACGGGCTCACTGGCCACTTAGCTCTCCTCTTCTGTGAACTGACAGGTGATAACCTTTGCTCCTTTCTCCTTTATTGGGTTATCTTTTTGCAACTGATTTGTAAAAGTATGATATTCTGGATAACAACCCCGGTACTTATATTACTGCATGTATCTTTCCCGTTTGTAACTTTTTACTCTTTTTATGGCTTCCTTTGATAAACAAAAGTTTTTACTTTTAATGTAGCTAAATTTATTAATCCTTCTCTTTATGGTTTGCGTTTTGTTTCTTATTTTAAGAAATCCTTCTTCACCTGAAGTCAAAGATTTTTCTCGTACCTTTTCTTCTAAAGGTTGAAATGACTGCTTTGCACATTTAAGTCTTCAACTGAAACTGACTGCTATCATGTGGCGTGAGCAGAGGGAGACAAGGGTTTTATAGGGCCTGACGCTTATACAAGTTGAATATCACTAATCTGGAAATCCAAATCCAAGATGCTCCAAAATCTAAAACTTTAGATATGATGCTCAAAGGAAATGCTTATTGGAGCATTTCAAATTTTGAGATTTTCAGATTTGGGATTAGGGATGCTCAACCAGTAAGTATAATGCAAATACTCCAAAATCTGAAAACATCTGAAATCTGAGACACTTCTGGTCCCAAGCATTTTGAATAAGCAATACCTGTATAAATTTGGTAACCCTTTTAAAATCAAAATTATGAATACAATTTTCCTATATAGATAACCAATGCTCCCAGTACCACGTATTGAATAATTCATTTTTAACATTGCCTCAAATATCTGTCGCATTTCCCGTGTGTGCTTCTGGGTTTGTGCTTCCCATGCCTTTGCATTTGCCTGTCTGCCTCTCCCTGCCTCGAAACCACACCGTCTCCACAGCAGTACATCCGTCGCCGGGCTTGGTAAGAAAAGGACGCCGGCTTTGTTCTTCTTTAGAAATATCTTAGCTCTCTCTGGCTCTTTGCTCCAGGATATGAATTTATTCTGTTTGAATTTAGCGTAATCTATATGGATTTTCACTGGAATTATATTAATACTAAATGTAGACATTTGGGAAGAATTGACATCTTGCTGTTGTGAGACTCCCTTACAAAAGTATGATGGCCCCATACCTGACCACAGCTCTAATACTGTTCAGTAATATTTTTCTAGTATTCTCTAGGTTTTAGAAATCTTTTGTTGGATGTATTCCTGGGTCCCTTGCAGTTTTATATATTGATCCTGGAACCGTTAGAACTCTCGATCAGATCCAGTGGATTATCTGGATAGTCTCTTCAATCTCCTTTGTAAGAACAGCTTTATATTTTCCTTTTTAAGTTTCTTTTACCTCCCATTCAATTTTTAATTATTTACTTTTCTTTGAGGGGAGGGAGGTCACATTATATTGCCCATGTGTTTGGTACAATGTTGAATAAAAGTGGTGATTAAGGGAATCCTTATTTTGGGTCTAATAAAAATACTTTTGAAGCTTTTGCTGTGTGTGTGTTGCTATAGGTTTTTGGTAGGTATCTATGTTAGGCTGAGGTGTTTCCATCTATCCTAGTTTGCTCTAAGTTCTTTTTTCTCCCCCACCTCCACCTGACCATTCTAAGTTCTTTTTAAAAATATGAATGAACATGAATTTTTAATATTAAATTTTATTCTATGCTTTTTCTGCATCTGTTGGATTAACCATATGATTTTTTGTCTTTAATCTGGCAGTACAGTGTATAACATAATATTATTCTTGACACTGCTATCCTTGCATTCCTTGGATAAACCTACCCTTGGTCACATGGTAATATTTTTTTAAAACATATTTGCTGGTTTTGACTTCCTAGTATTTTACATTTATGGTCATAAGTGAAATTAGTCTAAACTTTCCTTTATTGTCCTTGGCAGCTTTGGTACTGGGGGTTCTATTTGCCTCATAAAACAAGTTGTCTGGCTTTCCCTCTTTTTTATCCATTCTCTGAAGCAATTTGTATAAAATGGGATTATCTGTGTCTTAAAGATTTGACGAAACTTTTCTATAAAATCATTTGATCGTTGTGTCTTGTCCAAGAGGTAAATTTGCTATTAACAGTAAACAACTTCAACTTACCTTAACGCCAATAGTATCTCCATCTTTCAAGTAATAAGGTGCCCCTTGCAAATTGTCTTGCTTTTTCTTCTTTTTTCTCTTGGTAATCTGCTGGTTCTGTAGGAAAATGAAACATCTTAAACAAAACTCGGCCTCAAATTCTTACTAAATTCCCCATCACCGTGAAAAATTGTAGTTAACCTAATCGTTATGCCAGTAAACCCCAATTTCTCTGAGAAGCCCCACAACTTTACCCAGCTAGATATTGGAAGCCACTCGAACTTTTCAGGGAAGTATTTGGCAATTTCAATTTTCTCCACAGGAAGAGAATAGAAACGGGCAACCCTCTGCCTCAGGGAGCCGGCAGTCCAGCCTCGGGCGGCGTCCCACACCAAGTCCACGGCCGGGGCGTAGGCCCTCTCCCCCGGGATGCGCATCTGGGTCCTCAGCAGCACGTCCTGGGGGCTGCACCAGAAAACAGTGGAATGCCAGGCTCAGCACGAGCACCGCGGGAAGCACGCGCGGCAGACGCTGGGGCGCGGCTTCCCCTTCGACTGTTCCGGTTGTCACGAGGAGAGATTTTCCTTAAATCCTGAACACTAGTGGGAAACTCTTATTCCCCACTTCGATCTTCTTCAATCCTGATGAAGAGCGGAGTGAAGATCCCATTCCGAGTACGCAGCAGACTGCCCCGGGGAGGGATGAGGCCAGCAGCTGGCGGAGAAGGCTGGTCTGAGCAGACGGCCGTGCTCTGGCTTTGGGGCGCGCGGGGTAGCGGGGAGAAGAAGCGGAGGGTTACAGCTGGGAAGAGAGACAGGCGGTGGGAGAGACAGCGCTGCAGGGGCAGAAGAGGAGAAACTCAGCAACGGGGAGAAAAAGTGAGGTGTGTAGAGGCTGTCACAGGACACGCGGGGAAAGCTACAGACAGAAACTGGAAGGCAGAAAAGGGGACATAAAAACTGTTAGTTTTAAGACGTGGAGACAATGAGTGATTTTAAATGCTTACGTACAGAGTGAGTGAGGCTGCGGCTGGAGGAGAGCGCGGGAGGACGCAGCCTCACAGACCGAGGGGGGAGGCTTGCGCGCAGGGATCCCAGACGCAGATCCCTGGGGGCTGTGCTACCCACCTGCGCGGGGAGGGCTGCCGGCCCGCAAGCCAAGCTGAGGAGGTTGTGGGCAGAGATGCCGACGTTGCCAAGGTGACAGAGGCTGCTGAAGAGGAAGATGAGGGGCAGAGACCTCCTTGAAGGGCTGGAGAGTGCCCTGGAGGTTGGCCAGGGACGGGAGAGCCGAGGGGGGCCCCGAGGTGGAGCACAGAGCAAGAAAGGGCACTGCTTACAACAGACGTGACAAAGGGTCAAAATCATTCTTACAGGAAGTGTTCACACACATTACATTAGAATTTTTCCTAAGACCCCCATTAGGAAAACAGGCAAAATACATGAGACAATTCATTCACCCACTCACAAGAGCCAAACAGTTTATAAGCCTTTGAAAAAATGCCAACCTTGGTAGCAACCAAAGCACTGGAGCAAACGAGAATGAGACAACCATTTTCATGTAACACCTGAACAGTGAAATACTCCACATTGGTTTGAGAGTGAGGTGAACAAATCCTCATAAACTCTGGGGAACACACATTGGGACAACTTACAAAGGAATTTAACAATTTATTTTAAGAGGTTTAATATGTCCATACCCTTTGATCCAGGAAATCCCCTCTAGGAAACTACTCCTGCTCACACAATTTGTATTAAGACTACATTTTTTATTTTTAAGAGACAAGGTCTTGCTCTGTCACCCAGGCTGGAGTGCGGTGGCACGAGCATAGCTCACTGTAGCCTCGAACTCCTGGGCTCAAGTGATCCTGCTGCCTTAGCCTCCTGTGTAGCTGGGACTACAGGCATGTACCACCAGGCCCGCCTATTTTTTTTTTTCTATTTTTTATAGAGATGGGGTCTCACTATGTTGCTCAGGTTTGTCTCAAACTCCTGACCTCAAGCAATCCTCCTGCCTCAGCCTCTTAAAGTACTGGGATTACAGGCATGAGCCACCATGCCTGGCCTAAACTGTTAAATTTTTGAAGAGATGAACTACCCCCCCTGTGATAAGATAGGTGTGCATAACCTATATGTGTAGTAGAATTTCTTACCCCAAGTTTTCTTCTTTCTGAAGGGGCTCTAAGCAGATCTCTGTTCTCCGTCCTAGTTTATATTCCCTGATAAGTGAAACAAAATAACAGAGTGACATGCCATTTAATTTTTTACAACAATTTTTTACCAATTTTAAGCTTTTTTCTTATGGAAGGATTGTTTTCTGAATACCATATAAAAACACTCAAGCTTTTGGAAAAAGAGGAAAACTAGTACTTCCTGTGGTGATTACATACTTGGGTCATTTCTTAATAAACATGGAAGTCTGGCTCTATAAAGATGGCCAAATTGCTAAAGAAACTTCCCTTTGTTCGGCCAGGGTTTGGATTCTCAAGCCAGTCACATGTGGGGAGTTATCAGAACTGAAGTGAAAGGAGCCCTCAGGGCTGCTTTTTGCAAAGGAAACTAACAACTAGCTAATGCCCCAGTGTGCCTTTAAGTTTAGAGTTCTAGGAGGGCCAGCTGAGTCACGCCTTTGCTGAATGAGAACCCGCTCACTCCGCCTTCTACTTCACTCTAAATACTTTTAAGTTATGATAATGTAACAGTTTTTGGAGCATAGAAAAAATACTCAAAGCTACATTTATACTTAATATGGAAAGCTGAAATCATACTAGGGTTTATGATAAAAAGCATCATCCAACTCACATTCCTGGAATTACCAGGAATGGGGTGTCTGTTATTATCTCACACACAAGACGGGTCCCTCCACCAAGCCCTCTCACCGCCCAGCGCTGTGGCAGGAGGGGAAGGACAGCTGCGAGCCCACCTGCCCACCTAGGAACCTACTTGAGTGGCTGCCGGTTGGTTCGTAAAAGCCTGCCTGGGCGCTTACTCTCCACCGTCCAGGCTCTGAGGAAGGCTGGGGATGGAACACCAGACTCCAGGAAAGGGGGCAACGTCATGGCCTAGAAAAAGAAACAGACATTTCTCCAACAGTTTTACAAAGCACTCTTAAAAACATAACTGCTTCAGAAAAAAAAAAAGCAGCACTGCACAGTGACACTGAGGGAAAGAGTCCTCAAGTAATGATAATGATCAAAATCTATTTTGAATCACAGGAATATCCATCTCTTAAATGAAATTAATCCTGAGTAATTATTGTACTCAACTGAAATCAGCTTGAGAAATGAGTTTTCTACTTCTAAATATGAGCCAAAAGCTCATTTTTAATCATTATGTTCCAAAAATGAAACTTTAGAATTAATTTCCACGGGAGTATAATTCACAAGAGCAGAGTCTGCTCTAACAAAAGCCTGGGCGTCATCTTCAACTTTCGTCAGTGCTAACATGATTCTCCAATGTTTGCTCTGCCAGTGAAGTAATTTTGATTCTGAAATATTTCAGAATCTTTGGCTCTAACCAGGAGGCCCAAACTGTGTGTTCTAATTCTGCAGGGGTGGATAGCTTTAAGCCCCCATTTATATTTAGGTTGAAGCTTACAAAGTTGCCAACATTCATCCATTTTTTCATCTTAAAACAGCATCTATCAACCTAATACAAGAAAAAGAAAGTATCTTCCCACTTGTTCTCACAAGGTTATTTCATATATTGAGGACACACAAAAGCCAAATACCAACAAGTGCCAGTCATATATATGCCTCCACATTTTTGCCTTTGAGAGAAAGAAGGGATGTTCATTTAAGTCCAACGATAGTAAGATGCTTCTTCAACATGGTGTTGTACTTAATCCAGCCTTTCTGTTGGACAAAACCCTCCTATGTGAATATTAATGCATAAGAAAACAATACAATATCTAGTTTAGGAGCCTAACATAAAAGCTGATATTCTGACCTCCTGGGAAACCGATAACACAGCTTTTCATAACAACATTTAACATGGATCACAATGGTACAAAACAATGTAAATAAAGGGGTAAAGTGAATGCTTTACGAATGTTTCAAGAAACCATGTTTCCCTATAAAATAAAAATGAACAGAAGCTGCAAGTCACTGAGGATAGAGTCAAACAAAAGCACAGCATGCCTGTCAGAGTGGGGATCAATGAGGGCCACGAGGAGCTGTCTGCACCGTGGGCGTGTGCTGCCTGCTGGGTACTTACCACTGAACATGGCATATGACAAATGCCATATCAGAACAGACTGTAATTGGGGGAAAAGGAGATAGAAGAATATATTAATATCTCACTCTTCGGAAGAAGCCATATCACCACTACGTTATGCTGCAGGAAGAAGTCTGACCTGAGACTTCAGATCCGCCAGCACAGCATCTTCTGAGATCTCTACGGCTCCCACATAGAGGACAGAACCTTCTGCAGGCACGTTCCCAGGAGCACCTTCCAAAGGACAGAGGCAGATGCTTAGAAGGAACTTTAAACTTACTTATTTCATATTTCTGAAACACACTGCCATGTTTTGATACATAAATAGGTTTACTATTATGTTCAGGAACCTCTGACTCCGGGTCCCTCACGACTTGAGGGGAAGGAAGCACAGCCTGGCGGGGAGGCAGTCAGGGCTGTGCTATTGGCAGAACACCACGAGGAACTGTACACTAATGCCGTCTACCTAGAATGTTCCTTCCCACATTTCTTTTCTTCTTCAAAGACTTTGTTGGTAGGATACTCTGCCAGTATCGTTTATATTAGCGTCCTGTTTCTTTCTCATAACACTGATCCCAACCTGTTATTTTGTCCATTTTCGTGTGTGCATGTGTGCGTGTGTGTGTTTAATCAGCCTCCTCAAAACAACAGGGTTTCCAAGAGGGGGCAGGCCATCTATCTTGTTCATCTCCTCAGTGCCCAGTGTGGGGGGGTGCCACACAGTAAATGCCCAATAAATGTTTACTGAATGAAGGAAATCTTGACAATAAGAAGGGCTTTCCAAGTTTGTTTGAAAAAGGGGAGAAACAAAATCATGGGTCATCAAAAACTCTGAATATAAATTTTAAATTTGGAATATATTTACTCATTTTTGCTTTAATTAAATATCTTTGTCGCTGAGCACACTACTAGTACATAATAAATTATAGATAGATCATAAGTGAATTAAGTGCATTAATAGTTCTTCTTGTGTCTTAAGGAAACTACAGGCTGGCACTACCCTAAGGACACTTTTAGGAAATTCTGCAGAATGAAATATACAGTCATGTGACACACAACTAAGTTTTAGTCAAAGATGGACTGCATATATGATGGTGGTCTCATACGATTATAATTCTGTATTTTTACTGTCTTTTTCTATGTTTAGATGTGTTTAGATACACAACTACTAACCACTGTGTTACGACTACCTACAGTATTCAGTACAGTAACATGCTGTGCAGGTCTGTAGCCCAGAAACAACAGGCTGTCCCATCCAGCCAGGCGTGCAGTAGGCTAGTCCACACAGGATTGTGTAAGTGCACTCTGTCATGTCTGCACAATGAGGACATCACCTAACTACACATTTCTCAGAATGTATCCCCATTGTTAAGCTACACATAACTATTTCCCATTTGTTGTGATACAGAAATACTACCAAAAATGAACCTTTTTCTTCACTTTCATGGAGAAACATACTGATTAAACATGTTTTTAAAATCTGATACGTAACTAGTATTTTATCACTAAAACATTTTTCACAATTAACATGTACTAATATAACCCAACTAAAAAATAACTTTAGCCAATTTCATAGCTGATTCAACATATTTTATAACTTTAGACATATAATCCAAACTTCAAAGAATAAGGAGATAGGATTTGACACAGTTATATTAATTTCATTACTGAGGTTTAAATGATAAAAAGAAATATAAGTATATATTACTACTTCAAGGCACTAGAAAAGATAATTAAGTATAATGTGATAAAAAGAAAAAATATAGCTAACAAGTTGGGCCTACTGAAAATATATTCTTTCATCTACAGTTATGAATACAAAAGAGATTAAACTGTGTTTTCTTTATAAGGAAGTAGAACTCTTCTTTGTATTACACAAAGGCAATTCAACTCACTGCTAGCAACTTCTGCTCATTGTGATGTGTATACTGAATTTTGAGTAAGACAACATGTTTGCACTCCGTCTATATTTCTTCTTGGAAGTCAGTGAAAAGATTCCCTAGAAGCAGTTCCTGAGGGTTTTGGGGGTTGAGGCAGAAAGACCAGGAGACGTGCAGAATGCAGACTCCTGCCTTGGTCTCTGCCCCGTGGCTGCAGTGAGGTTAGTGGAATCGGTTGAAGCCTCAATGCCCTGGCACAGGATAATAAATGGGGCTGCTACTGCCCTGAGGATCTTAAGAGATGACATATAAAAGATCTTTGAAAAAGAAGAATAGATCGATATAATAGTAAACATAACAATAATAAGATATATAGTGTTTTATAGAGGTTACAAAGCACTGTATAAAAATAGGATAGTGTTATTACTATCAAATGACTTACCTTATAAACGGGTTTTAATTTCCAACCTTACACTTTTAAAATAAATATTTCAGTTGCCTCGGAGCAGAAGCAGTCATTTTACTTTTCTTTATGACACTCTGGCAGCTGAAATTCCTTTCTGTCCTCACCTTGGGTGGAAGCAGTTCTCCACACCCTGCCTTGAGAAGGAATACAGTTGGTCTGGTCGTGATGGCTCTCCCAGTGTCCTGAGGGACTCCAAGGCTGGTACCACCAGATGGGCACTTTCAGGAAACCCTGAAGAATGGAGCATTTTTAATGAGGTGATTAAGTGAACCTCCACTTTTACTCCCATATTATAAAGAACCAACAGCCTATTGATCTAAGTTGGACTCCTGTATACAAACCACATGAAATAAACCCATTGCTTTATACATACCCTGTATCTTCAGTTTTACTAATTTAGATAGTCATTCTCATCTTTTTTGTTAGTAAAGAACTTTGATAGCTTTGTTAAAGGATTAAAGATGTTATTGTTACATTGTGCTCAATTTCCAATAGAAAATGAGAATGTGAAAAATAATCATGCAAAATATTTTAAATATACAGTTCAAGAAATGCACATTAGAATATCTGTCAGTTTATCAAATTGGTGAAGATTAAAAAACAAATACCCAACCTGCATTCAGTTAAATAAATGTAACATCAGAACAACAGAATTCCATTTTTTTTTACCTGGAAGACTGTCAAAAACCACAAAGTCTAATAACATTCTGTGTTGGTAAAAGTATGAGTAAACTTGTACTCTTGTAAGTTGGTGGCAGGAACATATACTGCCGCAAAATTTTCAGAGAGTAATTTGACCACCTCTCAAAATTTAAAATGTGCAAGTCCTGTGACCCAGCCATTCCACATTTAGGAATTTACCTTCTTATAAACTAGTGCATGCACAGAAAGCCATGTATGCAAAGACATTCATGCAAATTGGTTATGGGAGCAAACCCATGACCCAACCTCAAAATCCCTTTTTAGAAGACTGGTTACATTATAGTAAGCCATAACCATAGCTTGGTACTTTTGACCAAGCAATTTCAGTTCCAGGAATTTATCCTGTAGATTACTCATATACACACAAAATGGCACATATACGGTTTTTGTACTGTATCAGTAAAAGATGGGAAACAACCTACATATTCTTCAAAAAGAGACTGGTTCATAAATTATAGTATCTGTATATAATGGAATATTATGTACCTACTAAATAGAATGAAATAGCTTTATGTGTCCTGACACATAGCATATGCTTGGGAGATACAATATAATGAGAAAACCCAGGTACAGAATACGGTGTCTAGCATATTATCTTTTGTGCAAAGAAAAAGGAATATATATGTATATGTGTGGCCATATATGCTATGTATATACACAGACACAAACATGAGCATGTGCATATATGTATATTAAAAAGGACAGACCTCTGGAAGGAGACAGAAGATACCAGTTGTTTGTGGGGAGAGGATGCGGGGTGGCTGGGGGCCAGGGATAGAAGGAGGGATATGTACTTTCCCTGGCCCAGCTTTTTATATACTTGGAATTTTGTATCATGTGTATTACCTATTCAAAAATTAACTTTAAAGATCACTTTACAAAGTACAATAGAATTCTACAAAGTCATGAAAGGAAGATGGTAGGAGGTCTGTATGTGCAGCATGTAGTCTGTGTGAGGAGATCCCCAAGATATTAAGTGAATAAAAACAAACAACAAAACAGGTGTACAACAATGTGGAGAATATGATCTCTTTATGTAAACTTTTAAAAGGACATGCATGTTGGGAAATAGGCTAAGAGACGTGAAAAGATTTCAGGAGTTTTGCAGGGCTTTGCCTTGAAAGAATCTGTGGACATGTTAGTTCACAGAATAGAAGCTGCTTCCAACAAGGGGGGTATTGCCAGAGGATGTTTGCAAAGCAACGTTTCTTCTTTGCTGCCACCTATCACCTTGAGCTTTTTTGCAAGGCAGAAGCTTGGTTTGAATCCTTGATGGAGAAGCTGATTAAAATGCCTGCCCAGCAGATAACGTGCAGCTGAAACAATCCTAGACTTCAAGGCTATTCCTGCTTCACTCCTGACTACATGTCTCTGTGTTTAGAAGAAGTAGATTAGAGTAGTACACAGACTCAGTGTTCTCATTTTATACATTTTATCTTTAATTTGTACGCTCAGCTACATCTGTTTCTAACTTAGGGCTTAACATGCTTATCTTAGAAAAGTTGTGTAACCCACTATTCTTGTAGAGAGAATTAGGTAAGGTTCCCCTGGAAACCTCAACAAATGAACTGTATACGTAATTCTCTAACAAAAGACAACTATTTGCTGTAACAATAAATACTGATGCGGGACTTCACTTGTGGTCTCAGCTTGCAGGAATGCTGGTGATCCCCTAACTCCCCCATTATTTAAATTGTACTTTGTCTCCATCTATAATATATCATTTCTTTATTTCCTATTATTCCCAAATCCCTTGCGATGATCCTGCCTTGGGACCGTTTTGTTGAGAGAGTAGCTAACTCCTGGCACATGGACATGTTTACCTTCAGCATACAAATAATGTTTTTCTTAGAAAGATATAAATACAAGCAAAAATAAGTTAACTGTTGTTCTCTCTAGAGAGAAAGATGTGGGAGTGACTTTTGCTTTTTGTTTCATAACTTTCTTTGCTGTCTGAATTTTCTAATCATATCCTTGCAAGTGGTTACCTGAGTACTGGAATATTGGGCCACTTTTTTTCCTTTGATCTTTATAGGTATCCACATTTAAAAGAAAGAATAAATATTGGTTTTAAAATGTAGTAATATGCAATGTTCATGAAAGAGTAGTGAAATGAGCCCTTTCATATACTGCTGGATAGGACTGTAAATTTGGTACAACTTGTTGGGAAAACATTTTGGCAGTATATAGCATCAGGTCTTCAACAAGTTAATGACTTTTGACTTAGTAATTCTATCTTTGGAACTTTAAGAAGGATTTATACTTAAATACTATTTACTATTTATAAAAACAAACTAAATTTCCAACAATGGTGATATAGGTGAATTAAACTGTGGTAAATCATTACCTTGGATATAATGATTGTTTTGAATTTTATGATCAAGATGTTAAATATAAAAAGTAGGAAATAAAATTTTATATACAATTAATTTTAATTTTGTTTAAAAATATTTATAGGGGCCAGGCATGGGGGCTCATGCCTGTAATCCTAGCACTCTGGGAGGCTGAGGCGGGTGGATCATTTGAGCTTAGGAGTTCGAGACCAGCGTGAGTAAGAGCAAGATCCTGTCTCTACTAAAAATAGAAGGAAATTAGCTGGACAACTAAAAATATATAGAAAAAATTAGCCGGGCATGGTGGCCCATGCCTGTAGTCCCAGCTACTTGCGAGGCTGAGGCAGGAGGATTACTTGAGCTTAGGAGTTTGAGGTTACTGTGAGCTAGGCTGACGCCATGGCACTCTAGCCCAGGCAAGAGAGTTAGACTCTGTCTCAAAAAAAAAAAAATTATTTATAGGAAGGAAATGTATCTATTGGTAGGTTTTCAATATTCTCTTTATAATTGTCTGTATTTCCCCATTTTCCCACAATGAGAACACATCATCTTTGTAATCAGAAAACAGTAATGTCTATTCAGAAGCAAAATCTTACCAGAGGAGGAAGTTTTCCTTCCATTAAAAGCAAAGTATCTCCAGAAGATATCATAAGCTCTTTCAGTGTTGCATCCTGGGAATATAGAAATTCTTTTTTGTCACTTATGACTTCTGAAAGGAACAAACAGAGCATTGGACCTTTTTTAACCCTATGCCTCTATTACCTTTTCAAGAAATAAATGAATAATAAAGCAGATATTAAAGACATAGGAAATTAGCTAAGACTAGCAGTATAGCATATATTAAATTGTGGAGTTTAAGCTGTAAGTATCAAAAGATCTGAGGAAAGGGAGATGGATAAGAGGAGAAATGTGAGAGACTGATTTATGGAAGATGAAATTTTAGTTAAGCCCAAAAAGATAGGTTGGATTTAGAAATCTAGAGGAAATAAGAGAAGGAATTTCTCATGAAAAAAAAGAACAGGGCAAAGTCAAGGTTGACAGTATGTATGGCTTGTTTTGTGAAGAGTTAAGAGACTAGACTGACTAGAATGGGAAGTACCAGTGGGAGAGCAGCAGGAAATAAAGCTGGACTGGAAGTGTAGTTGCAAACCTAAGGATGTGGAATAGAAATAAAGGAGTCAGGCAAGATTTCTAAGGTTTTTTTTATAGATCAGTTGGGTTGCTCCATGCATGACATACTGAAGTGGGAAATACCTGTGCCCAGGGGAAGCCAATGTAGCAATTTAGGTAAGGGGCAAAAGAAGCTTGAACCCAGAGTTCAGCAGTGGGAATGGCCAGGAAAGGAGTAGAAAAGCTGACATGTCTTTGAAGGCAGAAAGGAGACATGAAGAACCAAAGGTAAGCAGGGTAAGCCATGTTTTAGTGTGAACGATTAGGATGGGAAAGACAGATGGCAAATCTGGAAAGAGAAGCCAGTTTTGAGGGTAATGAGTTGTTTTTAGATGAGTCGTTTGATACTGATTTGGGAATTAAAGAAGAAAATGCTGAAGCGATTTGAGAAAATGTATTCTTCTGACAGCCACACTGCATGGCCTGAAGGTTCTTTGAGGTCCACTTCTTGTCCCAGGCGAACTCCTTGAGTCAAGGCTCAAAAGGAGCCTGTTTCTGTTGACTTACTGACTGCTAGACAGCAGAGAGTGTTCCAAGGGAAGGCCCCAGCACACGTGCTTAAATCAACCTTTTGTTGACATTCAATGCCACTGTCTTACTGAGCAGAAAGCAGGCAGATAAAGACAGTGGAAAAGGGCAACTGACCACAACTATCCAAGCTTTCTCACAAAGCTTCACTTTGGGTCTACTTCTAAGGCCATGGGTTTAGACTGGGAGATTTGATGGTTTGATGCTATGTGGACCAACAATAAGAAGACTAACCAGATTCCAACTTTTTTGTGATAAAATTATTCCTAAGTCTACCTTAAGAGTTTGGCTGGATCTAGAGTTTGGACCAGAGCCTAAGTGATTGCTTGGTAAGATGAATCCTACCATCATTAAACGTAGAGAAACTCTGAGATTAAAATATTCAGGTCAAAAATTCAGAATGTATCTTCAAATTCTTTCATTAGTTGAAATGTTGTTTATTCTCTGAAGTTCTCTGCCTTCTAAAGAACTACTCCTCCCAGGAACATGTTCTCACGCTCATCAGAAGGGGGTTTATCACAGATATTAGAAATGTTCCCACCTAGCTGAGCCATTCCCTCTATCAAAAAACTACAGTAATAAAAAGTGAAAATAGACCCATTCAGAGATGTCTGTATCCTGTAGAAAGTAATTAAAGCTTTCTCATGAGTGAGGTGGGCGGGTGAGTATCTTGCATGACAAGATGGAACAGAGGAAATAAGAGAAGGAATGCATGAAATACAAAATAAACTTAATCATTGTTAAGAGTAAAATGTATAGAAATAATCTTACTTCTTCACATAAAGGCTCCCCAGCTTCATAGCACCAATCCATTTTTCGCAAATGCCATGTATCTCCTATAAAGGAATCAAAATCAATATGAAAATAAAATCAGAATATGTTTTAAGAGTTTGTCAGGGATGGCCCTTCTAGATAAATGAATATCAAACCTTAGCAAAAGTTAGAAATTTTAGTTATTAAAAATAACAGCAATTTATAAACCAAAAACTTCCCCCACCTACCAAAAACATCTGACAGGAATAAACACAGGTCTCATATTTATGTCCACAAGCCACAATTTGTGAATGCAAATACTCTTCTTTGCAGACCCTCTTTGTCATTAGTTCTACTTGTATTTATATCAACTTTTAAATTTAATTTAAGTATCTTAAAAAAATCACCAGTAAGTTAAAAGTGAACACTATTACTTGACAGCATAGCAGGGTAGAAAGAACTCAGGTTCTGAAAGCAGAGAGATCTGGCTACTTGCCATGTAACTCTGGGTAAGCCATTTAACCTTTCTCAGCCCTTGTTTCTTTGACTGTAAAATGGGAATGGGTGGTAACCCTTGCATGGTAGGATTGCTGTCAAGATTAAATGAGACATTGCATGTACACTTCTAGAAGAACGCCTTGTACCCAGAGCATGTTAACTTCCTTTCCAGATAACAAAGCCATAGGCTTCCACTGTCATGAAGTTTGAGAACAGCACAGTACTCTACTGAAAACAGAATGGGGCCTCATCCAGCTCACTGACATGATCCCACCCAGAAAGCTACTTCAACTTATCTTGGATTTATTTTTTTCATTTGTATTACATTCCTAACGCATTCAAATTCTGAATCAGTGAGATTCAAAAAACAAATGAGTGAAAGACCTGAGTGATTCCAAGTAGTATAAATATTCTTTTTATTTATTTTGTACCTTTGCTGGACCCCATCTAGGTTCTCTTCACTCAGAGCTTAAAATGAGAACCAGGAGAATTCATTGTGTATATATAGAAATATTCATTACTTTTTTTCCCTACACAATCCTGTAAAACGTTTTCCCCACAATCCTGGAAGGGAAAACATTTCAAAAGTTTTCATTAGGCTTATAGATAATTAATTTTAAGTAAAGGCTGCAGATAAGATTATATCTTTGCGGTAAGCAGCTTACCTGATAGGCCAGATTTCTCTAGCATTATCTTTAAACACTGTAAAAAAAAAATTATGTCCATTATGTTAGTTTTCCAATTTTGACTTATAGCTCTAGAAGACATACACTTTTTGGACTCTGGACCTATTTAAGTCTGACTGTATTTAATAATTGTTGAATAGATAAAGACATACACAATTAAGAAAATCATACTCAAGTCAGCTTTCCTTTTTAAGAGCTGGGTGGGACAAATTCAGGAGGGGAAAAAAAACCACAGCAGTTTCTAGTATTTGCAACCAGGACTTAGTTCAAAGTTTCATTCACTGACTTTTGGGTCTAAACCATGACTTCCTTCCTAAGAGGATTAATGGTGTGTATTTAACCAAATATGATTAATTAGGCTGATTTCATAGCATGCATTAAACTCTGAATCCTACATAGGGAAATTAGCCTTTATTTAGCATTCATCAAACACAACTAATCATAGAAGAACTCACACGAAAGAACTGTGCAAGTTGTGATCTCAAGTCTCAATGCAAAAATGAGACAATATTAACAAAAATTTAAATAAAACAAAAATAGTAATTAAAACACCTACCTTCTTGAGGGAAAAACATTCCTAAATAAATCTTGGGCAAAAAGTAAAGAAAATTTAATTTCTCTGGGCACAGTGGCTCACGCCTGCAATCCTAGCACTCTGGGAGGCCAAGGCAGGAGGATCACTTGAACTCAGGACTTCAAGACCAACCTGAGCAAGAGCAAAACCCTGTCTCTACTAAAAATAGAAAAAATTGGCTGGGCGTGACGGTGCATGCCTGTAGTCCCAGCTAACTTGGGAGGCTGAGGCAGGACTGCTTGAGCCCAGGAGTTTGAGGTTGCAGTGAGCTAAGATGAGGCAGGCCACTACACTCTAGCTGGGATGACAGAATGGGAAAATGTCTCAAAAAAAAAAAAAATTTCTATTACACTAGAGCAAAAGGGAGTAAAAATAAGGATAGTCACTGACACACTGTTTGTAAAAAGAGAAAAATGGTAAACATTCAAAATAGCCATTAATGGGGGAATGTTTTAAAAAACCAGGACATCTCTTAAAGCAGTTCAAAGAACAAAATAGATTTAAATGTACTGGTCTTAAAAGATCTTTAAACTATTTCAAGTGAAATGTAAAGTTCTAGTACAACACATGCAGCCTGATCTCATTTATGATTTAAAAGAAACCACACAAACAAACCAAGCTCTTCGTTTCTATATGTACATTCTCAGGCACATTCTGGTAGGAGCACAGCAAAGGTCTGAAAGGACACATGGGCTACTGAGGTGGACAAGATTGTATTAACTGATTGCAACAGAGACTTCTAGAGAAGGGTCTAGAATAGGACGTGACCAAGGGGGGAGTTTAAAAAGTTAGAATAAATCTATGCTCACTTATATGATTAAAAATAAAATTAAAGAAGGCTATAAATACAATTATAGATTGTTTGGAAAATGATGGAGATGAGAACACAATATATTATTAATAAAATATGGGGAATGGGACCAAAGCTGTATTCAAAGAAAACAGGAGTCTTAAAGGCTTTCGTTACTTAAGGAAAACAAACAATGGAGCATTCAACTTAACTGCATGCCAAGTAGGGGAAACAGCCAGCTTAAAGGCTTTGTTTCAAAAACAGCAAGGATGGGGGATGCGGGCATTTATCAGATCAAAAACAGCAAGGAGGCCAGTGAGTGGAATAGAGTGACTGAGAGAGGTAAATAGTTGATGTGTGAAAACAAAACAAAAACAGTACCAGAGGGCCAGATTACATAGGCCCTTGTGAAGTCATTTAAGGCTTCAGCTCTTACTCTGGGAAACCACAGGAGGACTGGTAAGTATAGGAGTGACTAATCTCACTAAAAATTTTTTTTTTTTTTTTTTTTTTGAGACAGAGTCTCACTCTGTTGCCTGGGCTAGAGTGCCATGGTGTCAGCCTAGCTCAATGCGACCTCAAACTCCTGGGCTCAGGCGATCCTTCTGCCTCAGCCTCACGAATAGCTGGGACTACAGGCATGTGCCACCATGCCCGGCTAATTTTTTCTATATATTTTTAGTTGTTCAATTAATTTCTTTCTATTTTTAGTAGAGACGGGGTCTCACTTTTGCTCAGGCTGGTTCTGAACTCCTGACCTTGAGCGATCTGCCCACCTCGGCCTCCCAGAGTGCTAGGATTATAGGCGTGAGCCACCACGCCCGCCTCACTTACATTTTTAAGGCTCACTCAACTTCTTTGTAAGAACAGACTCTGGGAAATGTAAGGCTGTAAGGAGAGAGATCAGGTAGGAAGATGCTGAAATACTCTAAATGAGGGATGGCGATGGGTTTGACAGGATGGTAGCAGTGGAGGGAATGAGATATGGTGAGATCTTAGATATGTTTTAATGATAGAACCAAAATAATTTGCTGCAAAACTGGACATGGAGTAAGAAAGAAAAATCAAGGACAACTTCAAGGTATTTGGCCTGAGCAAGTAGAAAAATGGAGCTGCCGTTAACTGAAGAAGAGAAAAATGTGAGTGGAGTGTGTTTCAGGGAGAAGAAGAGTTCTGCTATAGATGTGTTCTCGGTTGGAACAACAAATTAGACAATCAAATGACAGGTAGAAGTTCTGGGGCGAGGTCCAGTTTAAGTATGGAGTTCTGGAACTAGGTCCATTGTCAGAACTGGGAAGCACAATGCTCAAAAGGTAGAGAGAAAAGGAGCAATGGCAAACTGAGAAGGGATACACTAGAGGGGTGGAAGGAAAACCTGAAGAGTTATAGTCTTCTGGAGCCAAGTGATAGAAGCGCTTCAAAAAATAGAGTCATTCCTGTAATCCTAGCACTCTGGGAGGCCAAGGTGGGAGGATCGCTCAAGGTCAGGAGTTCGAAACCAGCCTGAGCAAGAGCGAGACCTCGTCTCCACTATAAATAGAAAGAAATTAATTGAACAACTAAGATACATATAGGAAAAATGAGCCGGGCATGGTGGCTCATGCCTGTAGTCCCAGCTACTTGGGAGGCTGAGGCAGAAGGATTGCTTGAGCCCAGGAGTCTGAGGTTGCTGTGAGCTAGGCTGATGCCACAGCACTCACTCTAGCCCAGGCAACAGAGTGAGACTCTGTCTCAAAAAAAAAAAAAAAAAAAATAGAGTCATTAATTATGTTGAATGCTGCTGATAGAACAAGTAAGATGAACAGGAAAAACTGCTCACAGGACACAGCAACATGGAGGCCACTGATGACCTTGATATGAGCTGTTATAGTGGCATAGCAAGGTACAAGTTTGCCTACAAGGGGTTTGAGAGAGTACAGACAAGGGGATATATATATCACTCTTGAAAACTTTTGTGGTTTCTTTCTTTGAAATTAAAAACTTAAAAGGCCAATGAAAATTGGAAAATATTTATAGCATGTAATATAACAAAGGGTAAAAAAATGTTTTATCATGGAAAATTTCAAACACATACAGAGAAAAGTAAATTAATTTTTAAGTACTTATCATCCAGTCTCAATTACAGGTTGAGTATCCCTTATCTGAAATGCTTAAGACCAGAAGTGATTTGGATTTTGGATTTTGGAATATTTGTATTATACTTACCAGATGAACATCCCTAATCTGAAAACTCAAAATGTGAAATGCTCCAATGAACATTTTGAGTGTCATGTCAAAAAGTCAAGAAGTGCTAAAAAAGTTTTATAACGTAGTGGCAGCTCTGTTTCCCCAGAGAGAGCACTATAGTTGTCTGGTCCACATGTGCCCATGCCTAGCCTGACAGCCAGTGATGCAGCACCCCTTTGCCCCCAGAAAGACCAACACATAGTTGTGCTCATGCATTCCTTGCCCAACAAACAACCTGGCACCTCCACCTCCAGCAAAACCATACCACCTTCATCACCCACAGACTAGGCCACTGAAATAACTGCAAACGTAACTGATGAAGATTATAGCTGAAGACTGTAAGGAGACCATGCTACTGAGTACACCCAGAAACAAAGCCAACACACCATTCCCAGCTAACAGCCTAGGACCCATCTATAAGAAAAAGCCTTTCCCTATGAAAGCTATTCCATAAAATCAGAAAAAGTAACTGTTCCACCAGATGTGCAGGTATCAATGTAGGGACACAAGAAACATGAAAAAAACAAGCAAATATGACACCCTCAAAGTAACAAAGTAAGTCTCCAGTAACAGACCTCAAAGAAGAGGATATTTATGAAATGCCTGAAAACGGATTCAAAATAATGATCTTAAGGAAACTCAGTGAGATACAAGAAAATACATACAAATAATTCAACAAAATCAGAAAAACAATTCATGATCTGAAAGAGAAATTCAACTAAGAGATAGATACCATAAAAAAGAACCAAACAAAAATCTTGAGGCTGAATAATTTAATGCATGAAATAAAAAATACAATTGAGAGCTTCCACAACAGACTAGATCAAGGAGAAGAAAGACTTTCTGAATTTGAAGAAAGGTTTTTTGAAATAACCCAGTCAAAGGAATAAAAACAATAAATAACAATAAGAAGAAATTAAGAAAGCCTATAGAACCTATGGGACACCATTAACAAACAAATTTTCACATTATAGTAGTGGAGGAGGGAGAATAAATGGACAAAGAAAACCTATTTATTGAAATAACAGCTGAGTTTCCCAAGTCTTGGGAATGATATGAACATCCAGATCTAGGAAGCTCAAAGGTCCCCAAATAGATTCAACTCAAAAAGATCTTCTTCGAGGCACTCTATAATCAAAAGACAAATAAAGAATTCTAAAAGCTACATGAGAAAAATGTCAAGTCACATAGAAGGGTATCACCAATAGACCATTAGCAGATTTCTTAGCAGCAACTTTGCAGGCCAGGAGAGAACGGGATGATATAGTCAAAATGCTGAAAGAAAAACAAACAAATCTGTTGGCCAAGAATACTATAGCCAGCAAAGCTATCTTTCAGAAATGGAGAAATGAAGACCTTCCCACATAAGCAAAAGCTAAAGGCATATATCACCACTAGACCAGTCTTATAAGAAATGCTGAAGGGAGTGCCACAACTGGAAACAAAAGGAGGATAATTACTATCATAAAGACATGTAAAAGTATAAAACTCACTAGTATAAATTCATAATCATACTCAGAATACTCCAATGCTATAATGGTGCTATGTAAATCTATCAATCCTCTAATAGGAAGGTTTAAAGTCAAAACAGTCAAAAATAACAATAGCTATAATTAGTAGCTAAGTAACACCGAACAGATAAAGATATAAATTAAGGCAACAAAAATATAAATTGTGGGGGAGAGGGAAAAAAAGTCTGGAGTGTTTTTATGTGACAAAAATTAAGCTATTATCAGCTTAAAATAGTCTATTATAACCACAAAACTCTTTATTTATTCCCATGGTAACCACAGAGAAAGAAATTACAATAGATACACAAACAAGGAGAAAGGAAACAAAGCTTACCACCACAGAAGACCACCAAACCACAGAAGTAAACAACAAGGGAGGAAGAAATGAACAAAGGATCTACAAAACAACCAGAAAACAATGAACAAAATGGTAGGAGTAAGCCCTTTCCTATCAGTAATAACCTTGAATGTAAATGGATTAAATTTGCCAATAAAAAGATACAGAGTTGCTGAATGGATAAAAAAAAGAAGACCCAATTATATGTTGCCTAAAAGAGACTCACCTCACCATTAAAGACGAACAGACTGAAAGGATGAAAAAAAATATTCCATGCAAATGGAAACCAAAAGCAAGCAGGAGTAGCCATATTTATATGAGATAAAATAGACTTTAAATTAAAAACTATAAAAAGAGACAAAGAACATCATTATATAATGATAAAGGGATCGATTAAACAAGAATATATAACAATTGTAAATATATATGTAACCAACACCAGAGCACCCAAATATATACAGCAAATATTATTAGATCTAAAGAGACAGAAAGACTGCAATACAATAACCGTAGGGTACTTTAACACCCCACTTTCAATAATAGATCACTGAGACAGAAAATCAGCAAAGAAACATTGGATTTAACTGCACCATAGATCAAATGGAGCTAATACAAATTCCATCCAATAGGTGCAGGATACACATTCTTACCAACTGCGCAAGGAACATCCTCCAGGATAGATCATACGTTAGGCCACAAAACAAGTCTTAACAAATTTAAGACAGCGATCATGTCAAATATATTCTCTGACCATACTGGTATAAAACTAGAAATCAACAACGTGAAAAACTTCAAAAACCATACAAATATATGGAAATTAAATAACCTAATCCTAAGTAACTGATGGGGTCAATGAAGAAATTAAAAGAGAAATTTAAAAATGTCTTGGGACAAAGAAGAATGGAAACATATCATACCAAAACCTATGGGACACAGAAAAAGCAGTTCTAAGAAGGAAGTTCAGAAGAGTAAATGCCTACATCAAAAATGAAGAAAGAGTTCCAATAAACAACCTACCATGTGCCTCAAGGAACTAGAAAAACAAGAATAAACCAAGTCCAAAAGAGGTAGAAGGAAGGAAATAATAAATCTCAGAGCAGAAATAAACAAAACAGGCATGAAAAGAGCAATTCAGAACATCAACAAAGTTAGTTTTTTGAAAAGGTGAACAAAATCAACAAACCTTTAGCTAGAGTAGAAATAAAGCTGACTCAAGTAAATAAAATGAGATGAAAAAGCAGACAATACAGCTCATATCAAAGAAATATAAAGGATCATAGGAGGTTATTATGAACTATATGCATACACATCAAAAAACAGAATAGATAAATTTCTGGACACATACAACCTACCAAGATTAAATTATGAAGAAACAGAAAATCTGAACAGAACAATAATAAGAAAACTGAATCAGCAATAAAAATTCTTCCATCAAAGAAAAGTTGAGGACCTGAAGCTTCAATGCTGGAGTCTACCAAACATTTAAAGATGTAATACCAATTCTCCTCAAACTATTCCAGAAAACTAAAGAAGAGGGAATACTTCCAAACTCATTTCATGAGGGCAGCATTACCTTGGTTCTAAAACCACACATGAACACAACAAAAAAAGAAAATTACAGGTCAATAGCTGAAAGTTTTTCCTCTAAGATCAGGAACAAGACAAGTTCACCACTTTTGCTGTTCCTATTCAACACAGGAAGTGTTAACCAGAGCAATTAGCAAGAGAATGAAATAAAAGGTATCCATACTGGAAAGGAAGAAGTCAAATTGTCCTGGTTTACAGATGATATGATCTTATATATAGAAAACTCTAAAGACATCACCAAAAACCTGTTAGAACTAATAAAACTCAGTAAAGTTGCAGGACAAAAAAATCAACATACAAAAATCAGTAGCATTTCTATATGCTAACAGCAAACTATATGAAAAAGAAATCAAGAAAACAATTCCATTTAAAATAGCTACAAAAGACATAAGACACCTAGGAATAAACTTAACCAAAGAGGTGACGGATCTACATTGAAAACTATACACTGATGAAAGAAATAGAAGAGGGCACAAATAATGGAAAGATATATCCTGTGCTCACGGATTGAAAAAATTAATATTGTTAAAACAGCTCTACTACCCAAAGCGATCTACAAATTTAATGCAATCCTTATCAAAATACCAAGGACATTTTTCACAGAAATATAAAAAACAATTCAAAATTCGTATGGAACCACACCAGACTCCAGATAGCCAAAGCAATCCACAGCAAAAAAATAAAGCGGGAAGCTTCATGCTACCTGACTTCAAAATATACTACAAAGCTATGGTAACTAAAACAGCAAGGCCTTGGCATAACAATAGACACATAGATCAATGGAACAGAATAGAGAGCCCAGAAATAAATTCACACACTTACAATCAATTTATTTTCAAGGAATGTACCAAGAATACACATTGGGGAAAAGGTAAGTCTCTTCAACAAATGATGCTAGGAAAATTAGATATCCACAGGCAGAAGAATGAGACTAGACCCCCTTGTTACCGCCTAACCAGGTTCATTTGACCACTGCCCAAGAAGCCAATACACTGAGTCAGCAGGTTTTATGGTGGAGAAAGCGTCTTTATTCTGCATAGTGCTAAGTACGGAGACAGGAGAAATTTCTCATATCTGCCTCCCCGAGAATTTGGAAGACAGGGTTTTTAAGGGAAGTTTGACAGGCAAGGGCTTAGGCAGTTAGGTTTGTTAATTGGGGCAAAATTATAGGGATGTAGAAATCATCTTCTTGTGTTGCTCTAGTCCCTGGGGTCGCAATTCCAGTTGAGTCAGTTTCTTGGTATGGGTTGCTGGTCTGGGTGGGCCAATCGATCCACTGGAATGTGGGGTCTGGAAGATATCTTAAAAACTACCTTTAGGTTTCGAAAAGGTGATGTTAACCACAGAGAGTGTTAAGAATCTTTATTGACACCAGCTATGGGGAGAAGTTAAAAATCTTTATGGCCACCAACTGCTATTTTTAGCTAGGCTCTTACCACAGTTCTCGCCTTGCACCCCGTTATTGAAGGGTGGTTTCACCCTTCACCCTTCAACTCAAAATGGATTGAAGACTTACAAGTAAGATCTGAAACAATGAAACTACTAGAAGAAAACATAGGGGAAGTACTTTATGACATTGGGCTAGGCAAGGATTTTTAAAATAAGACCTCAAAAGCACAGGCAACAAAAGCAAATATAGACAAATGAGATTACACATCAGACTAAAAAACTTGTGCACAGCAAAGGAAACAACTAACAGAGTGAAGAGACAACCTACAAAATGGGAAAAAAATATTTACAAACTATATCTGACAAAGGGTTAATATCCAGAATATATGAGGAATTTAACAGCAAAAAATAAATAACACAATTAAAAAATGGGCAAAAAACCTTAATAGACATTTCTCAAAAGAAGACATACAAACGGCTGACAGGTACATGAAAAAAATGCTCAACATTACCAATCTTCAGAAAAATGCAAATCAAAAACTCAGCGACATACCACCTCACTCAGTTAGAATGGCATTATCAAAAAGATAAAAGAAAACAAGCGTTGGCAAGGTTGTGGTGAAAAGGGAACACTTACCACACACTGTCGGTGGGATCATAAATTAGTACAGCCATGATGGAAAGCAGTATGGAGGGTCCTCAAAAAATTAAAACTAGAACCACCATATGATCCAGCACTCCCACTGCTGAGTATATTTCCAAAGGAAACGAAATCAGTACATCCGAGAGATGTCTGCACTTCCACGTTTACTAAAGCATTATTTACAATAGCCAAGATTTGCAATCAGCCTAAGTGTCAGACAACGAATGAGCAGGTAAAGAAAATGTGGTATATATACACAATAGAGTAGTATTCAGCCATAAAAAAGAATAAAATCCTGTGACAACATGAATGAATGAACCTGGAAGACATCAAGTTAAGTGAAGTAAGCCAGACACAGAAAGACTACAGAAATACCACATGATCTCACTCATGTGGAATCTTCAACTTAAAAAAAAAGAGTTGATATTTAGGATAGCAGTTACTGGAGAGCACAGAAGGGAGCCAGGAGGGGTGGATGAGGAGAGGTTAGTCAATGGGTACAAAGTTACAATTAGATGGGAGGACAAGTTCTGGTGTTCTATTGCATTGGTAGGGTGATGATGGTTAACTGTTACAACCTAGCTAGAAGAAAGGCTTTTGAATGTTCTCACCAAAAAGGAATGTTACACGCATGAGGTGATGGCATGCTAAATATCCTGATTTAATCATTAGAGAACATATACATGTGCCAAAATATCCAATTGTACCTCATAAATGTATACAATTACAATGTCTTAATAAAATTTTTTTTTTTTTTTTTTTTTTGAGACAGAGTCTTACTCTGTTGCCTGGGCTAGAGTGCTGTGGCGTCAGCCTAGCTAACAGAAACCTCAAACTCCTGGGCTCAAGCGATCCTTCTGCCTCAGCCTCCTGAGTTGCTG